>VNWY01000976.1:0-23510 GCA_009869845.1 Pseudachorutes palmiensis | reverse complement strand
TTTAAGTTTTTTGATCGAATATAATGACTCACCTGTTTCGAGTTCGGTCCGAATGCTCTATCAAAAGTAAACGTTTTCGAAATGCTGCTGAAGGATCTCTCCTTCACAACTATTTCACGTGTACCAGGACAGTCTAAAACCGGTAGCGGGTTTTTTGCACGCTCTGACGCAGTCATCGGTCTAAATTCAGAGTCATTACAATTACAAACTGTTTACACATCTGTCTCTTTTTTCTACATTACCTCACACGAACGAAGACCTGGATATGCTGTTTCTGATCAGCTTTCATCTTTGCCAACAGTGCTTCCGGTGTACTCTGCTTACTATCCATGGTTCTAAAAAAAACAATGACTTCAACTTAACTTAATACATTGGAAAATGAAGGGTGGCCAGGTCATTGACTGATTCTTTACCCTTGTTTGGATTTCCGCTTGATCTAAAGTTGTGCGGTACTCGCGGGGAGGGGGGAGGACGATGACTTGTGAACAACTACGATGACCTGTTGATTGTTACGAATCGATGTTGATGACCTGATGACCTTGTCTGACCTACAAACACCAACTGGACTTCACCTTCTGACAGTTGAGACAGAACTGACTTTTGTTTTTGGGCGACGAACGGAGGAGAATACCTCCTTACTTAGGTGAGTGAGCGCGTGTTGAAGAAGCCCACCTGACACTGACGTAAGTGGGCAATTAATAGTTTCTTTCCAGCAAATTCCTGTCGGTTTTTATTTATCCATACCATCATTTATAAAAATTGAATCAGTACTCTCACTGACTCTTCAATAAAAGTAAGAACTGGCAGGAAAATAACTAAGTCATTTAATTTTAGCCATGTGCCCATTATGTGTGTTTCAACGTAAGAGCGGCCCTTGTTGGACTCACAGAGAATCTCAGCGAAACTGAAAAAGAAAAGGGAGGGAGATTTTATTTGGCGCCAGAAAAAGAGAGGGAAAAATTTACCATAAAACCGTTTGTCTAACGATAAAAAAATGAGAGATAATGAGAAGAAATGTATTCAGAAATTGCACAAAAATGACCTTTATGGCCTGTGTATTATTTACGAATCAGAGCGGAAGTCATCTAAACTGGTTTTCTTGTAATTACTAATAAAAATTAAAGTAATTAACGCCTTTTCTCTACCGTCTTACTTTCTCCGAATTCGTCTCAATTAAATATTTTACCGTAGCTGTCGACTCATTTTCTGTTTGTAAGTATTAATTAGCAACTATTAGTCCGTCTCAAAATGATTGGCAGTTGTTGATGTCTACATTTGCTTGGTTACCTGTAGATGAAACTATTGGTAACCATACAGAAGTAGACATCAACAACTGCCAATCATTTTGAGACGGAACGAAGAAACGCCTGAAATGTATGGATGCTAAACAATGAATTTCTACAAACGCCAGTGCCAAAGACAATAGTTCTCCAAAGATGTAACAAGTAACAATATGGTCACTGCATTGGGTTTGTTAGCACATGGAAGGTTGAGGACTCATTTGGTCTTAATTTCTAGAGTGTCCTTGGATTCATTTGGAAGTATGTAGAGCGATTGACCTTTAAACTCGGAAAAGGTCAAGCTCATTTAAATGCTGGAGATTTGAGATTTTTTTTAATTCCTTCCTTGTGTATTCTTATCATCTGGATATGACAGAGGTCACTGGGATGCAGAATAGCAATAGCATAGCAATAGTTCTTAGTAATTAAGTAGGTAATTGAGGTTGTGTCGACTAATTAAATTGGTTCGTGTTGAGATGCCGCTCTTTGCGCTTACTGCATCATCTGTTTACTACCGGAGATCGGAGGGGGCGAGGCGGACTAATTTGAACCAAATTCAATCAATAGGGTTTTTTGTAGTTCAGATACAGGATACAGGTCATCTCCAGGTCAAGGAAGGTCCTTATAGGTCAAGTAAGCGACCTAATCACTAAATAAATCATAAATAAAATCCCACACACTCCGATTCGTATATAGACATGGCATCATCCATTTCAAGAATAGCACTGGCGAAAACCGCAACAGGTAAAATGTCCTCTCTAATCCCTATTCCGTGACCTCTATCATGTACTAATTTGACCTAATTTCTGGCAATAGGTTTCAACCCCATGTTCTTAAGAACATGCTACACCGCCACCAGGCCAAATCTGAAGTTAACCAAGCAAACCAAGGTCATCTGTCAAGGCTTTACAGGAAAGCAAGGAACCTTCCACAGGTACGGCCTCGTAAATGTTTTTCCACGAATTTGAAATGGATTTCTTTTATCTTTTAGTAAACAAGCGATTGAGTATGGAACGAATATGGTAGGCGGAGTCTCCCCTGGCAAGGGTGGAAAGGAACACCTCAACTTACCCATTTTTAACTCTGTGAAGGAAGTAAGTTTGGAGATTAAGAATGATGTTTGGAGATAAATTTTTTATTATGTCTTTAATTTTGTTTTAAAATTTTTGAATAGGCGAGAGATAAAACGGGAGCTGAGGCTACAGTAATCTATGTACCCCCGCCTGGGGCAGCTGCTGCAATCATAGAAGCCATTGATGCCGAAATGCCGTTAATAGTTTGTATTACAGAAGGTATTCCGCAACACGACATGGTCCGTGTCAAGCATCGTCTGACCAGGCAAAACAAATCAAGGCTAATTGGTCCCAACTGCCCAGGAATAATCGCTCCCGACCAGGTTCCTTGAATCATTAGTCTAATTCAATGATTATTATAATCCCACAAGTTTCATTGTAGTGCAAGATCGGAATTATGCCTGGCCATATTCATCAGAAAGGGTCAATTGGTATTGTGTCTCGCTCTGGTACACTCACATATGAAGCAGTCCACCAAACAACAATGGTAATTCGGAAATGATTATTCAGGACTAATTTCCCATGCCTTGTTTCAACTGTGTTTCTTATTTAGGTAGGCCTAGGACAGACTCTCTGTGTGGGTATCGGAGGCGATCCATTTAATGGAACAAACTTCATTGATTGCTTGGAAGTATTTCTAAATGACCCTGAGACCAAAGGGATTATCCTAATTGGTGAAATTGGAGGTAGCGCCGAAGAGCAAGCTGCGGAGTACTTGACTAAACACAATAGTGTTAGTAACTTTCTTATCCACTTAGCCATGATAAATGAATTTACATAAGCGTCTCTATCCATTAGGGCCCTAACAAGAAGCCGGTCGTTTCATTTATTGCTGGATTGACTGCTCCACCTGGAAGGCGGATGGGACACGCCGGTGCAATCATTTCCGGCGGTCGTGGTGGTGCCCAGGACAAAATTCAGGCATTAGAAAGCGTAAGTTAATTTAACAACCACCAATTCACCTTTCAATCTTAATTTAACATTCTTTTTTTTTCTCAGGCTGGTGTGATTGTTACGAAGAGCCCTGCTCAAATGGGCACAACGTTAATAAAAGAGATGAAAGAACAGTCCAAATAAGGGGCCTCCATTTTCACCTGTTGCAATTGGGTTGAGAATTCTTGGTGGAAAAGCGTAAGTGTAGTCTAGATTCAACTATAAATCAGATTGCCAGTTCATCCAAATTAACAATGTTAAAGTTAAAGCTTACGAACTTGTTCGAAAATGGGACATTAAAAATGGCACTTGTTAAAAGACTATATAGACTTCTTATGGGACTTGGTGACATGAAATTAAAGATTTTTGATAAGACTTTATTTTGTGCTTTCGACATAACCATCACGCCTCTCAGAAATTGACTGCACAGGGTCCCGATAAGTTAATTACAAATCGTAGAAGTGTACACTGGTTTTTAGGGAATTCACGGGGTAAGTATAACAGTTTAAAGTAACACGATTTGGAAGATAAACAATATATCCAATCTAAAATATTGTTAGCAGTTAAGCTTAAAAGGAAGAAGGGAAGTTACAATTTTTTTCCTTTTTAAGGTGTTATGAAAGGCAAAATCTCACGGTAAGATTTCATAACAGGATTATACAGTTTTTTTTTAATTTTTCTATGTATAGTTTAGTTAATTCCTAAGTTTTTGCATTTATTGGGGAATCGGAACTGCTGATCAGTGCACACTTTTCGAGAGGAATAGTCTTTGTGAGGGTTTTCATGGTTTCAAAGCCTCCTCCTTCACTTTTCCACCATCACCCTCAGAGACAAAACGCTTCCGTCCGCTTTAAAATAAAAAAAAAATATTAAGTTGGAAACATTGACACTGACCTTTCATCAAATGTATTAAAATAGAAACTCACCGAACAGGAAGCTGGCGCACAATTTCCTCTGAAATGAATCCGTGGCGCTGCGCTTTGTTGACAAAACGATCCAACAATGAGTACGCAGCCGGGACGTCAATGCAAATGTCTGGCAAGTCTTCAAAGACCCGGAAGAAACCCTGCAAAACATGTATTAATATAGTGATGCCTAAATAACATTTTCCACCAAAGGTCCACGGTGATTTTAACTTACACGTTGCATCTGATCAGTGGTGACAATGCAGGACGCGGCCAAAGATTTCAGCATTCGACAAATAGCATCTTCTGTGCTCTCCTGCATTGATTCCAACGCCATCACAATTGCCTGTAAAAGATAATATAAATTCACTATCACATTCACAATGGGTAATAAAATGAAGTAGGTATAAACAAAATCTGATACCTCATAGACCAGCTCATGGTGGAAGTGTGGAACTTCCAACTCACAAAGGCAACGCCCTGCCTCGACAGCATCGTGTGAACTCAAGAACTCCTTCAAAAGCATGAAGATGCGACGTGACAATGCCTTGACCGGCTGAGCTCCGCCTCCCACACCCCAAACATTGTTGAGACGAAGAATCCCAACTTTATCGACCAACATGAGCTCCGCGAACTGAACAGCAGCTCTGAAAAGCAAAGTTAAAGTACACTTTGAGAACAAGTCAAACCCAGTTTTTATCAAATTAACTCACTTTGCATGTTCGTTGGTAACTGTATCCTTGAATCCATGAACTGTCCCAACAAGAAGACAGTCGTCAGCAACGCAGCGTGCCATGAAATTCCCCAAGAGAGTAGGGGCGTCCGGTACGTCCAAAATTGTCTCCGGGAGATTAGCCAACAGAGTTTCAAAACCTTAAAAATACAAACAGGAAAATTGACATTTAGAGGTATATCTCCCATTCTGGAATACGAAAATCGATAAAACAGTATTTACCCTTAATCATGTCTTCGGGAGCCAACATCTCCTCGACCAAGACTGAGATCAATCTGGAAGCCATTTCCCGGTGACTTGGCTTATGGTCCATTGCCGCTTCAATCGTGACAACAACCATCTGCAACCAAGATAAAATAATAATCAGAAATGAGTTTAAGTGACCTTGTCGTTGTGGTCTAAAGGCATAATCTTAATTGAGTTCCATACCCGGTGGCGCCGGTTAGCCAGCGGAAGGTCCTGCAGTATGGCGATCACTTCACCAACGTCTCCATGTTCAAAAAACTCCAAAATAGTCCCTTCAATATGCTTCTACAATTATCAAGCATGCAAAGTTAGATTCAGCCTTGGATTTGATAAAAAAAATTAAATTGAATTACATTCAACTCTTCGTCCGGCATCTCGGGAATGATAGACTCCAGGTGAATATCACCATTTTCAAGAGACTCCGAATCGTAGTTTGGATCCTTGTAGTCCAAGGCAGCCACAGCGCTAAGCTCGGATCCGTAGGCACCCCACGTCCCCTTCCCTCCAGCACCACCTGTAACCAAAGACACAAGGCTATTAAAATTGAACAATCAGTCATTAAAATTTGGATTCAATTCAGGAGCCAGGTGGCAACAGACTGGAAGAGAATGTCTAATGTCACATTACACCAACTTAAAATGAAACGTTTGCAAATTCCTTTACCCTGACTAATAAGCTCAGTAAGCCGAGCAGCCACTTCCGTAAGAAATTCAAGCTGTGACATCTTCGGAATCAGTTTTGGAACTGACAGCAAAAATGAAAAGCAGAACTGAAAAAGTGGCGGCGGCGACGACGAGGATTGATGAGGATTTTCGAAAAGAAAAAAAAAGAAAAAGAAACAAAGACATAAAAGTTTCTTCGGGAACTTTCCATCGCAACCCGGTGTCAGATGTGGGCAATTTCTTTTTCGGTTTTTACGGAAAAGCCCTACCGCCAGGAATGGAAAGGCTCATGTCTGACCCCTTGAACCGTCTACTGGAGCCAGCGGTGTTATGAAAATTATGTAATTCAGTGAGCTAGACCCCTAGACATGTCATCCCTGGCCAATTCCTGAACTGTCCTTTGCAGTAAAGCCGGATAACTTACCCTTTTTCGGAAGTCCCCTTCCCTGTCCATTCCGAGGCTTCCGGGAATTCTTCAAGTGCCTAGATCCAATGCTCGAGGGGTCCGTGACCAAGTCCTTTGCCAGGAACTTGGTAAGTCTCTTTGCTTTGCGCTTGAGCCTTGCCGTAGCCGGAGCGTATGCATCTGCTACCTTCAGAGTCTCCGCCGAGCCTACCCCGCTGAGTAGGAGTCCATTCTTTCTGTCATCTGGTATGACCTCTCCATTTGTAATGTCAGGACGATCCTCTCCGGCGGCCAGAGGAGAGTTTTCCATATTGATTGATGAAGATGTAGTCCTTACGCAGTGCTCCTTCCTTTCCTGATGGTGGTCCTAGGAGAGTAGCTTCGGAAGTGTTCTGTTCCTGGGGTATTCCGTAGGTTATCACCAGTCGAGAGAGAAAAACAGACAGAGAGGAGGATGGAACGAGCTCTGTTTTGCTGCGTATAAAATCAAGAGGGGAGCGAGGGGACTCGACCACCCAATACCACCAGGGAAGAGTCCACAACACTCCAAAACAAACAAACTATCGCCACAACACCCAATAAAATCAAACTAAAGTACTCAACAAATTCATACAAGTTGCATAACAAAATTATCAATTTTTATCAACATTTGCAGTTAAACACTCAATAATCCAACTATAACACACCTTCACTACTTCATTTAAACTTCTACACTCAATTTATACACCCATAATATAGACTCATTATCAACAATAAAATTCGGAAAAACATCCGGGGATACCCATTAACTTTACATTATAATTTCATTTTCCTTTCGGATTTTTGACTACATGCAATTTTTATCCTTAGTTACATTAATAGTTATTAATTATATTGACTCTCCAAAAATGACATCTTTCAAAATGCAGAATTTTTATTTTATATTTTATTTTATATTATAAATTATTTACAAAACCAAAATAGAATTCATTTTCGAAAAAAAAACTTGGCAACATTGATTTTATGTTCCAGCCATATAGCATATTATAATATGTATGTTACTGCCAAACTTGGATTGTTTTTCTCTTGTTTCGCTTGTTCTCCATTTCTTTCATCCATATTTACCTGTAACAGCCATAATATAGCTGTAGGGAATCTGAAATTGGCGAGATTCCTCAGAATTTCATTTCCGCCATGAATGACTCCAGTCGAATGTTAAAAACTCCGAATTGACCAAATTCAGAAACCAAAAACTCCGAATAAGATGAAAACTCATGAGTATTCTTTTCCGTGTTTTGTGTGTTTCCTTTTGCTTATTCTGGAACAGAAATTCGTTAAGCAAAAGACGCCAGCGGCGTTGATTCAGAGTAAAGTTAAGAGAGACGAGTGTGGTTTTGAAATTGACGACTCAAATCTATTATTTTCCATTCAGTTTTTGAATTCGGAGTTTTATAGTTCCGGAGTTGTGATTGTGACCGGGAATCGAGTTGGGTATATTTGATTTTTGATTGGTGGAGGTAAACGTAGCGTACCCTGCCCCAGTGCACTTACTCTCCTGTCTGAAGGACAAAGAAGGGACAAACACACAAACATAACAACAGCAGGCAAAAAAGAGAGGTAGGGGCACACTGTGGGCATGGAATGAATTATGAACTCAACTCCCTTCCAGAGCATCCCCTCGTACACGTTAATGAGTGGATTAATTAATGCATTAACCTGGAGATACAAACTTTAGACTAATCATTACAATCCAAGCACTCCAACGTCCAATCGTAGGCTTCACTTTCCAAAATAAAGTTTCATTTTGTCCCATTCTGTCCAAGTGAGAATTAGAAGGAGAAAAGGGTTTCTAGAAGAAAGTGAGCGGTGGTGGGGAGGGAGGGAAAGGAAGCTCATTTCCCTTCACATGTCGTCAGGAATCAGCGGCAGTAGAAGGCAATTTCATGACCAATCCGGGTAACTCCGTTGGCACCGCTTGCCAAAAAAAACGGCGGGATCTCTCCGCACTTTTTTTCTTTCCGCACCACTGCATCCTAAAATAGACTTGGTTCTAATGTCTCTTTGTGCTTCAGCAGAAGCAGCGTAGTTTGATACACATGCTACTAAGCACGGACTCTCCGTTTGTTCGACACTCATTCTATAGCCTTGAGTTTTCTACTTACTACGCAGCCAATTTGGAAAAATTCAATGACACCGGCCGGTGGTTGATTCCCACTTCCAGAAATTATCAACAAAAGAATCCATAAAATGCCCCACTGCATATGCACTGCTTAATGATTTGATGAATTTGAGGCATTGGGGTCTTTTTAAGATCACAACCAGATTTTTGCCAGTAGAATAATGCAAGGGGACTCCAGCAGAGCGCAACCGTCCTTATAATCGACAACGTCTCCCTGTAATTAATCTCAAAGCAAACAGTTGTAATAGATATTTTTATTTTTCAGAAATAAATTTCGACATAAATAAAGTTCGAGGGACTGAAATGGGAACGGAGGTTGACAAAAAGGGGGAACAATTTAATTCTGAAAAAAATACAAAATACTTTAAAGCCCAACTGTACCTGGCCTGGGCTCATAGTTTCTCAATCGCTAGTTAGTTAATTTGGATAGTTTGGTGTTGTAGATGAGTGTTGTTGGTTTAGTTTAGCTCCCTGTCTTCCAAGTACTGATACTCAAAGATGAACCCGTCCTTCTTTCGCTGACCCCATTTTTCGATGTCAAAGTAGATGTACGTTCCCTGTAGAATGAAGGAAATTCAGTCCTGATTCTATAGACATGATCGTAAGAGAAACTCATTAAGGTAATGAAAGTACCTGCTCGTAGACTTCGTTAATAACTTTTGGCTCCTCATGACGCTGAAACCACATCATGAATTTGGTATGGAAACGCCAGCTCTGTTTTTTCAGTACTTTGGCCGCCATATACTGAGCCCTTGTCCCCTCCAGATAGTAGAAGATGAAGAATAGAGTCTCAATCGACATCCGGCCAAAAAAATCAAGTGAGTCGGAATTCATCAATGGAGTCTATAAGAAGGAACAACAGAAATAAAGTACATGAACTAAACGAGCTGTGTCAAAGCTAGATTAGGTATTGATGTCAATTAATCGTACCTGAGGATAGTAGCTAGGTGTCGGTACTGGACTGCGTGGCAGATATTGTCGCATCGGTTCCGAGTCACACTGAGAAGGCATATGATAATGAGCGGCCTCGAGCATACACAGCTGATAGTCGTGTTTTTGATGAAGCGGAACAGGGCCCAATGGTGCCACCCCCAGAAGTGGAGGGATGTGAGCCGAGGTCGTTGTTTCATGTGGTGGACCTGAGAATAAAATTGTAAGTCAACTATATTACAAATTACTAAAACTAACAATGTTACTCTTACGTTGGTCTGTTTGGAAGTTAAGCCCTGCACGGGTCATCACCTCTTGTGCCATTGACTTTAGCGTGGTCAAGTGACTGTCCATTGGATTTGAGTCGTTGGAACCAATGTACTGATCCATACCAATTTGATCATGTGCCGACATTTTCATGTGTGTGACATTGGCCGGTTGTTGTTGTTGCTGAATTTGTGGCGGTGGCGGTGGTGGTGCTTGTTGTAACACAACGTCCTCCTAGACAAGTTCCAACAAGAAAACTCAAATTATTAATTACGCATTTACAGTGCCACACACGACCACACACCACGCTGCACCCTGTTTAAGGTTTTGTCCCGGTTCTTATCTTAATATATGTACATACCACAAAATTACAATTCCAGAATTGTGTGTGATTTCTTAGGAATAAAGGCACTATATAAAGGTGTCACATTAGAGTTATAACTAAATGAGCTTACACGTGGCGCTTCTTCTTCCTCTTCTGGAACTGATTGAACAGACACGATTTCAGGCTCTTCTGGAACAATGGGTTGTTGTTGCTGCTGAATGTAGGTAACAGGGATCTCAGGCTCAATACGAATTGGTTTTGGAGTGATCACTACAACTGTGGAACAAGAGTCGATGATTATGCTGGGACTCGGGGTCAAATGATTACTGTTTGAATTTGGATTGGTGGGTAACACTGTTATATCATTCAGACCTTCCTGCTGACTGTCCAACAGAGGCGTGACACAGGCGTCTTGACTTCCACTTGTAAACACAGGCTGATGGGGAGCCAGTCCATTGGAGGCAAAACTAGTCACAGGCTCCGCTGGTTGAGGCACACTCGACGGAATCGGCTTGAACGTTGGAGGGGAACGAGCTAGGATCGCAGCATTGGGTTTCTTGTTGTACTGATGACTCATCGCGGAACTTTGCTTGTTCATTTTCTTGAACTCGAGTTCAGATACAAATGAAGAAATTACATTAACACTTTCAGTTTCAGAAACCACGGTATGGGTCGGGAGTTCGTTTGAAATTATGCTATCTGGAACAACTGGACTTTCCACCTGAGGCTCAACACTTGTTTCCGGGCCGGTCAAAGGTTGCTCTAAGGTACTTACGCTGTAGTTCGTCAGTTGCGCGTGAACTCTCCCACCGTAGCACCCAAGATTTCCCGTCAGCTTTACTGGGAGTGGCTTGACAATCTTTGCACTAATACTCTCCTCAGTGTACGATTTCCGACGCTCCCGTTCAGGGAAGCTTTGTTGTTGATCGTAGTAATCCTGAAGGTCTTGCTGCTGTTGTTGCATTTGCTGTTGTTTAACAGCATCTTGTTGTTGCCTTTCTACAGCGATGGCCTGAAACGTTGGGGACAGACGACCTGTTGATGTGGTGGGAGTGGAAGGATTAGTGTCCAGAATAGGGGTAGGGGTTGGTGATATGGTGCTACTACCTACACCACCAAGTTCATCTAAAAACTCGATGTCATCATACAGAAACTCATTGTCCTCGTATTCAGGGTCTTGAGCCGAATCCAAATAATAATCAACATCTTCTTTGATCTTCTTTACTTGACCAAGGAAAATTGGAAGCTGAACCAGGAAAAGACAAAAGAAACATTATGAGGAGCTCATTTTATAGGCGAACAGTTAACTAACTCGCCATACCGTATCCTCATAAGAAAGATTATCCAAAGTCCGTAGAATCAATTCCAATTTCCCGACGTGAAACTTGTGCTTTTCCACTACCTTCTTGAACAAGTCCAGTTTCTCTTGTTTTTCTTTATCTAATTTCTTTTTCTTGAAGACTAGGAGTGACTCAATGTCACTTTCGAAGGAATCAATTTGTACTTGCATGGTGTCGATGGTAGCAACCAGCCATGTATTCAACTCATCCTTCTCCCGTGTCATTGGGTCTGACTTTGTCACCAGTCCTAGTCCTTCTTTAGAGTATGCCTTGGTTTTAGTCTCTCGCTCGACTACTTTGAATCGCTCCATTTGCTATATTTAAGTCAAAATACATTTTAGGAACAACTCACTTTACATTTGACAAATTAAACAACTAACCGTCTCTATCAACTTTCGTGTATCAACCAGCATGCTTTTATCCTTGATTTCACCAGATGCTATCCAAGTCTTTATCTGATCTCGAAGTCGTTGCAGTTTCTTTATCTCTTTCTTCAAATCTGACTCGTACTTTTCCTTCTGGTTCGGGTTGGTGGCATTGTGGACTTTCGTCCAAATGTCCTCAAACAGCTCCACGCCTTCCGAGACTTTCTTTAGGCAGCGATCAATCTCCGCTAAAGTCAAACAAAAAAATACAGAAAAATTAGTAAATTGATTGTGGACACGAGTTGAAAACGAATGCACAATGCATGTAGTAACTCCAAAGCTACTTTTTTATCTAAAAAAAAATGTAAAAAGTGAGTAATATCAAACTGTTTAGTAAATAATGGGATAGTACGTGGGGCCAAAGGTTATTTAGGCTATGTCATGATTTGAGTATGTGCTGGGTAGTGATATTAGGTAAAGTATGAACCTCATTTTATGAAAGTGACACAAGTGTAGGACTGATGGAAGGTTAAAAGGATAATTTGAGCCAAGAGGTCATTGACCCTTCACCTACCCAATGCAATTAATTAACTTTAACTTTAGAAATGTGATTCATATGAGCTTACTAGTCAGCTTCCTTGCCGAAGACATCTTGTCCTTTCGTGTTTCGATAAAGTTCAATTGAGATGAAAATTAAGTAAAATGAATTAAATAATTTCACTCCGAAAAACCCAGTTCTTTCCTCCTTCGCTTCCACGGTAGGAATGAGGTGGCCAAAAAAAACAAAAGTGAAAGCCGTTCTGCATTGTTGTCAGGCCTCGTCGGTTTTTATGGAAATTAAAAATCCGAACCGAAAAATGAACCATCTTCAAGGTCCCACATACTGCCCCGATGATAATGACAAAGTTCCTTGTAATTGTATAAACCCATGAAAAGCCGATTAATGGTATATGATATCCGACGTGGCCTCGTTGACATCGGGGAAAGACATGATGTCAACAGGCGTAACAGGTATCAGTGTCAAGAGATCCGGCTACGATTCTTTCCTTCAGACTCGTATTATAATTTCTGAATAAATGACCTTACTCTGAAGCCTCCTGCTCGCCGACATCCTTCCGTTTTCGTTATGTATTCTGCAGTCCACCTTTAGATATCCGAATCCAATTCTAAACTAACGAAATAAATCGTAATTTGTAAAAGAAAAAAAAATGAAAATCTATGTTGTTCCGTCCGTCCTCTTCGTATGAATAACGCAAGTGACGAATTAAGATGGAACAAAAATAACATACAAATTATAAACTTTTGCTTCCCATTTTTAAATTACTTTTCTTTGTTTTAATTTGTAATTCCAGTATAGCTGGGGATCTAATTTCATTTCCTTATGCCATGCTTTTCCTGTCTCTTTTAGATCTCTGGGGGATTGTCCGGAGCCTCAGTATCTCTTTGCGATTTTGAGCGTCCTTTAGACTTAATAAGTTGTGCAACATTTTAATTATCTCGCTAAACCGGTAAAAATTCAATTGCGCATTAGACGTGATTCTAGCATAAACCTAGTGTGCTTACGTGTTACGTTCAGTCTAAAAGCCGGGATTTGGAATGGGAAAAAGGAATTAACAACGCAAGGAAACCAAGGAGTTATGTTACTTAATTACAAACCTTGATTAATACAATCACCGCCGCATGCTCCCTGGTTCTATCCCATGTTCAAATTCAATTTAGCAGCCTTTTGGTTAATTTCACGCAAATAAAAGCACGCCTTTACGCTTATACTCTAAGCGCATCTCACAAACGTTGTTAATTTCTCGTTATCAACACAAAGTGCCAGGATTTCCCGTATATTCGTTAAATTCAAATCCTTTGCTTTCTCTTATTTTATCTATCGTTAAACAAATCGTTAATTATTTTCAATCCCTTTGATCCAATGCTTTATCATCAAATGCAGCGTTAGGCTGATATTTATAATTTTCCTCAGTGACCACCACCACATCAAGGACACCCGCCTCCAGTACATGGTGGTGACTGACACTGCTTGTCCCTAAGCACAAATTCAGTCACCAAGGTCACCTCTCATCCCATGCCTTGTTTCCTCAGCGTTTAACTGCCATCAAGACATTATGAAATGAGGATTTCCTTTGGACAATCGTCCACGCAGGCAGGTCACTTGGGTCATGTTTTTGACAACAATGACCCCCCAGGGAGCCCTTAAATGTGTCTAATAAATTCTACTATATTATATAATTATTATCCAATAATTATTTTTTATTGATACTGTACTTACCCTGAAGCTTTCTGCTCGCTGCCATCGTGCTAACTGGTATGGAATAATGTAATTTGACTACAATGTTGTGTGTAATTGTGTGTATCCTATAGGAATAAATCTATGTTTGTGTTTGAGGTGGTGGTGGTGTCCTCTTGCCCGTGTCATGGGGTACTCTGTGGCCCAATAGTTGTTAATAAAATACAATTGGAGCGTAGTTTGTTGCCTTGGTTACAACAATCCAATCCTAATTTCAAGATGGCCCCTTTCCATGTTCAGTTTTTCCTTGGATTGGAGAGATGAGACAGAAAACAAGTGAGTGACGAGATATAGGGAAAAGAGCCGATCGTTGCCGCAGGGCACCCACCAACACAACCTCCATCTACACCACACACACATAACCCAAACTACCACTAAATTAATCAACATAATTAACAAGATTAAAATAAATTCAACACATTACACTATTAAACTATCATTAAAACTAAAAACTAAAATCATTTTCAAAATAAGGATGTTATATATATATGTTAATAAACAGAATAGTTACAAAAGTTACATAAAGGTTTTCAACTGAAGAGGCGCCCTTTATAATTTTTAATTTTGACAAAAACTAAACACGCGAAAAAGAAATTCAAACATAAATATCTTAGCTTCTCTATCGCGCTTTAAAAGAGCTTAACTAATAAAGCTTCGGCTTCATTTTGTTTCAAATTTTTGTTTTTCTGGGTTTAACTTATGTAATTCTTCGAGTTAATTTTTTTATTCTGAAAATCCACCTTACCAATTCCTTGGAATTAAATTAAAATTGATAATATGAATTTTTCTTCTCCGGATCGGTTGACTAAAAGGCATATTCAAGTAGCTCAACTCTTATTAAATAAGCTTACTCTCATTAACTGAATAAAAGAGAAACTGTTGTTTTAGAGTCTTATCTTATTTAGCATATTTCAGTTCTTTTAATTTTTGAATGCGTCCAGATTTTTATAGATCTGTGATACTTTACACATATGAGCAAAAATTAAGTTTATTTTATTTACTATTAGTTACATCCGGTGAAAGTCAAAGGCGGTAGGCTTTGAACCATAAGTCTTTTGCACTACACTGATTTCTGAGAAATTGAGAAATGGGATAACATTGAAATGCACTTTCCGTTCTAAAAGGGTAACCTTTATACGATATGTAACTGTGCGGGATGGAAGATTTAAGTTTTCCCACTTCCTGCCATTTCTCTTGGAGAGTTGTAATGTGGAAGCAGAGGGAATTCTAAAAATTCAAAATACGCTTATGAATTGCGTTCTAAACACTACACCCTATGACTCTTATATCCTTCATTTCATTCATTTTATGTGAACACGAGCATAAATATTGCAACTATTTTTATGAATAAACAGCATCTGCGGCCATATTTTCCTTCGTACTTGGCGCTTCTTTTGGGCATTTAGTGGAGAAAGACCGCCAAAGAACGCTATACCTGACGCAATTAAAATACCCAACAGCTTTTCCGGTATAATCTCAAAAATCCCTTTAACATCGGAACGTAACATTGAGGCGTTCAAAATGAGAATTAGTGAGTTCAATTTTAAAAAAATCCCTCAGGGGAAGGCCTAAAAATTATAATACATCATAGGGTAATGTGGAATCCCTTTCATTTTGGATGCTGCAAGGAGAAAGCTATAAAATCGCTGTTTCTCGTTCCAGCAGAAAAAATGCAGTATGCAACACTTAGGCTTTTGAAGCGATCAAAACCTACAAGTGCAATGTGCCCTGTGTGTATTTAATGCTATTTCATAATAATACTTCTAATTTGTATTTGACCGAGAATGATGCGGGCTAGGGTCAACCAAATTCACGTACTTTTTACGACCACCCGAAAAGCGTAATCCGAATCCGAGTATAAAGCGTTTGATCCAATTGTTTGTTTTGCGGCATGCCCCTATTTTCTCGGATTTTATTTTATCTCTTTCATTTATTCTTTGAAAATTAACTACTTCCGGTGTCCTTTACTATAAAGAAAGTTCGGAGAAAGCGGTGGTGTGCGTAAGATTTTAGTCTTTATGGCACTTTACACATTGCGTACAGTTTGTACAGGTTATTTTGAATACACGCTAATTCATGAACTACACTCTGATTCTTAATTTAGCGTTTGATATTTCTAACAAGCTATTTGCTGCAAGGAGAAAGCTGATAAAAATGAAATCAAGATTGAGTGTGAGGCATGAATTTGCTGTTAGAACTTTGGCAGTTTGGCTATGAGACGTAAGGTTTCTAAACTTAAATTTTGTTTAGATTTTAGAAAGAAAAGGAATTTTGGAGAAAGTTAGAAGTCTGACGGCTTTCCCCCGCGTGTCGTGTCGTGGATTGGATTGGCCGAATCCAATTTGTATGAAGTTTAGCCATGGACCATCTGTCAATGACATGTCACCTATGCGATCAAATAAACATCCAGCTCAAAGCTAACGCCAGCTTGATCGAATTTGCGTAATACTTCCTAATTGAACTCAATATCCGTCCAAAACCTCTAACTTTCCCCAGGCTGTTCCTTTACAGGATTTGGTTTGGCACGTCAGTTCATACGTCAAAAAAACCAAATAATCTAATGGAAATTAATTTGAAAACTCAGTATTTTAATCCATCTTTCAAAAGCAATTATCACGAGTTTTATTTAACCAAAAGATAGTTGTAGTGAAATGACCACAAGATTGAAGGGATCCAATCACAGTCTCTGCGGGAGAAATCTGAGGAGTGTTCAAAGTGATAGGCAGATGATTAGCAACAAACTTTTTTTTAACTGCCTGTCTAACGAACTAATAAAGCTATAATTAGTTGAAAAATGTACGCCAGTTTATATAACGTAATTTTCAAATAAGAATCGATTTCTGCTTTTTCCCTATTCCGACATCATGGAATGGATTGAGGAAGTCAGAGCAGAAATTCGTAAACAACTGGAACAAGACATTAACTAGCTTGGAAACTGGACAAACTTACTCGTTGACTGGCTTCCGCTGCCAATTTCGCAGTGGGAAGATATCGAAAATATTTGTCGGCGTGGTCGGGGTTCGGATGAGAAATGTTATAATTAACGCCTGGTTCTAACGACCTGTTAATGGATGTTGTTTGATCATTTACTGCAGTTATTCAACAAAGTAGCTGAGGCAGGTCCGTGTCCCCGTGAGTCTATGATGTTTTATGAATTTTCTTCGTTGGAAAGGGTCAAAGGGCGTCGTTGTCGCATGTGTGGTTGGTTAGATTTGTCTTTGTGAATTGGCGTCTCTTGGCCGAATCGTCCCTCAACCCCTTTGCCATTATTCCTCCCACGGAGAAAGCTCGCTTTCTCTATGAAAAAGGGAAGCCTCTTTTCCTACGCCTACCAAGCTCCAACTATAAAAACACCCTCACGCTGGAAATCCGTTCTGCAATTATAATTGTCGACAGAAGAGCTAGTCACTGTCCATAAGTACTCTGTCAAGGAAACCAGAATCATCCCTTGGTGACCGCACGTTCGCTGCGACTGGAAGTCATAGTTCAACTACTTTCACCTCACAGGTAAAGACAAAAATAATTCTAGTTTTTATGTCAAATATCCTTTGACGCAGGATGAAATTGAATCCAATTTTCTTCGGAGCAAACACTGCATGCTCATGAAAAATAGGCTGATCTCTTTATTGATGGGGACCTTGGCTACGACTTTTAATTATACTTTCACTGCGATTGGAAATTTTTTCTGCTGAAAAATTGTGAAAGTTAGTTCCTTTCTAGGTTCCGTGTCACATTCAATTTAACAGTAAATAATTTACCTACATTTTAGAGTCCTGTTTTCTCATGATTAGTATTCTAGCAAAACATCTCAACCCAGGATCTTTCTTTGCTGGAATAAGTCTTTTCCAACTTAACTTAAATTCCAACTTTCAAGATTCTCAAAAAAGAAGGAGTTAAATCCATTTCACTAGTTGGAAGAATTGAACAGGTTTTGAGATAAGAAATTGGAAATCAGAAGGCGACAGGTTCGCCCGTTGTATCGTAGAAGCCCTCGTTGCAAAAATAGGATCAAGATGTCCAGAGAATTGTGTTTGAGACGGATCATTAGTAAAGGGATGACAAGTGGTCCACTCAATTTACGACCACTGTGCATTTCTCGAGAGTTTGGAGTAGGAGCCGGTATAACGCTTTGAATGAAACCTACGCCAAAAAAGACACTTGAAGCTGAATCACTAACAGGTGTTTCTCAAACCTAAGCACTAGTGTAAAGACATGCCGAAATTGGGGGACAAGATGAATGGACAGTGGCTCCGAATCCTTGTAAGATGCCTTCAGTTCTTATTCTTACCAGAGTTTTCTGACCTATCATTATCCTTCCCTATCCCAATCTTCGTGAAAGGAACAAAAATGGGACTGGAATCAAAGCCTGAAAGTTGGACACTTTGCCTTGTGTGTTGGTAGTTGCAAATTGTAAGGCAATTTCCGGGAAAAGACGGTGTGGGGAAATGGGTAGACTTTCTTCTTCGTAAAAGTATTTTTCCTCCTGAGAGTGAAAGCATACACGCCTCGAAATGCTCATTATGTCCATTTGGGATTTTGACAAAACCACGACTGCCGCTGTTGTCTAACGGAAGACTCCCTGTGTCGTTCCTTTGTGGTTGTCAAAATTAGGGTGACGTATTCCATACTGTCAACACCAATACACTGATTTCCTTTTTGAAGACTTGACATTTGGTCGCTTTTTCTGATTAATAATTGGCCAGGATTTTGTGGGTGAAAGGAGAATGCAAAGAGAACTTTCACAATTTCTCCTGGAGTTGACATTTTTCAGGGTTCCGTCATCTGAAGGTAGTCAACAATGGGGACAAGTGAAAAGCCACAGGAGGATTTCGGACACTGGTGTCTCTTCATAAACATAAAGTATTATTCTATTTCCACCACCCTTTACGTAAAAAAATATAATGAGCCTTGTCAAACGCATTTTTATATTGCCGAGACCCGAGAGTACCAATAATCAATTTAAACCCCCACGTGCCCTTTCCGGCTTTCGAGTCCTTCATCAGAATTTTGATACGGCCAAAATAATTTCCTTCGAGCATTTCCTTTCCCGTGTAAATATACTTATACTTCATGTCCAATCCGAGTTAATAGAAACGATATGAAGGAGGAGAAGATGAAGAAGCAATGATGAGCGACGCAGTGGTCGCATGGGTCGATGAATGTTTCCTTTATGTACACAGTGTGCTTAATTCATGTAATATTTATGTAATGGAAAGAAGTTGTTGGTTATTTTGCAGGAATTGTTGGCCGAGTAGGCATAAGAAGGTCTCTTCGGTGAAGTCTCCAGACGATTTTCTCCCAAGGAAGCTGATGATGTCGATGATGTCAATGAAAAGTCAGAAAAACTTTACTCTCTGGGTCCTTGCTGTTTTCTTAGTAGGCATTACACTAGTTACATCAGGGACGACCCCCTTGAAGAAACGAGTGAGTCCTTCATCTTATTTATTTTAACGCAAATACTAGATATACTTTGTCGAGGACGGATGTTGCTCCTGCTGATCTAATGCTTTCTCTTTCTCAGCGCGTCCATTCCCCTTTACTTTTGTGGGATCCAATTCCGAATCCAAACAAGACATTACTAGTGAACTGGAGTGTGACAAATGACGGCTAAAATAGAATGGCGGCGGGGATGTTAAGTTACGGAAACGCCATTAAGTTCACTAGAGCATCAATTGACAATTGACAATGGCAGAATTGACAAAAAATTAGCATATGCCTTTAAAATAGTTAATACGAGTACTTCAGAGGTCATTTCCTTTAGTTGGCAATGACAAGACGAAGGCAATGTTTATGGATGAGTGGGTGGAGGGTTGAAAGGGTGGAAACTACTATGTTGCGTGGGCGGAGGTGGAGGACATCCAATGCGGTCAATCCGTTTGCTTTTCAATTCTAAACGACAGGGCACCTTCATTTTCCTTTTTTTTCGCTCGAGTGGGCGGCGGTCTGCTTCTGATCTGATGCCACATGACTACTCCAGTGGAAATTGATAAGAGATAATTCAGTGGAAGTGATGCTTTCTCCGGTCATGGATTGCTGATATAAACTTGAGCTTTTTCTAACTAATACAACTAACGTAATTTAGCTCATGTGTATAAGGCTCATAATCTTGACGATCGAATCTTAAATTAGGCTATGATGCGTTCAATTGCAGAAAATAACGATTTTGCCAGGATTTAGCACAGACCTGTTGATTTCTTTCACCTAAGCCTTTTCGGGATTCGTTATTTTGAAGACTTGGTTGATAATCTTAACATTTGCAGAGCTTGGTCGTCTTGAACAGAAATGGAGACCCTGACGAATCATCGGCAGATCCACCTGCTCCAAAGTTGAGGATTCCAAACAAAAGGACTTTTTGCAATGCTTTTACAGGTGAAATTTTTTTTTAAAACAACATTTTACTTTTAGATGCAAAAGTTTTTTTAAAGTTTTTAAACTTTGTCGTCTGACTCTCAATGTCGTTTCTTTATTAAATCAGGTTGTGGTCGGAAGCGGAGTGACAGTTCAATGCCTCCTTCCAAAGATTATGATTATGAGCAGCGTGACGTTCAGAGTTCGGATGAGGGATCCGTTGACGACATTGCTCGGGACATTTTGGCAGAAGCTCGTTTGTGGGAAGCCCTTCAAGCTCGAAGTTCGATTCGAACACCGTTCGTAAGTTACCAACCAAACCTCATGACCCATATTGTGACCTCTTATAGTCTCATTGCCATCTCTTTGATTGATTAGCGGAGGCAACCTGGATTCTTCCCACGGCAAAAGCGAGCAACGAAAAGGGAAGTGGAAGAAAAGTAAATTGGGAATAAAAGAAAGGCTTTAGGAAGAACATTTTCATTTTGTTTTTAGTTTCTCTGATCCCGATGGGAGTGCGTGATGAAATGTAACGAATTAATAGCCTCTGTCTGGACTTTGTAAAATGATGAAATGCTTAGGACTCTAGCCGATTGTTAAAAGTACAAGAATTAAGTTTTCATTTTTGAGCGGAGAAAGACAAATTGTCTTAAAGGGGAGAGAGCATGCTATTTCTGTCAGTTTTAGAAAATATGCTTGGAAAATGCACTGGCATCCATACATAAAATGCACAAATCACACTTTGCACTGTTTAGAACGTAGAAACCAATACGAAAAACCTATAAACTTCCTTCCATAAACTTACAATTAGACGAGAATCCAGAAATTGGACCATAGATTGAACTAAGAAAGAAAGGCTAGCAAATAAATGTGTTTAATAATAATATAAAATGTGTGGATAAAAAGGTGAATTTATTATCGAGTAGCCTGTTGTGTGTCATCCAACGGCCGATTAAAAATTCTACGCTAGTCAATCATTGTCAAATCTCGAATTTCGAAATTTTGGGGAAAAATATTGGAACTCCATAGGAGCAGTTGGCAGTCATTGGGATAGGAGCCCGAAGAAGTGATGGCGATTGGAAAATGAGGGAATAAGGAGTTCAATTCAAAGGAGAACGTTGCTCTGCCTGGAGGATTAAGTTAAAAGGATTAAAATACATAAAAATTAAAATGTCATTGGCAGTGTAAAAATTAAATGTTGTGACTAAATACAAGTACACAGCCATTTTGGAATCCAGCTACTTTGAATCAATTGATCATCTCCAAGTTAAATTAGTTTTACCAGTTGTTGCAAGCGTGTCGGACGCTGAGAATCATCCGACTCGTCCGTGTTGTCGAGCATGACATAAGGGACAGGACTGAAGGAGGAACCAAGACTAGGATAATATTGGCGATAGACGACTGTGACGACCAAAAGCCCAATGATTGAACCAACAGTCACATCTGGAAATAAATGTCAACTTTAGTGTTGTTTTAGCTAATAAGTCGAAGGTGAGTAAGAGCTTACCTTGCCAATGATGATGGTAATCTGATGTCCTTGAAATTGCAATCAAGAGTGCACATACAAGGGGCATCATTGGCAGCAACAATCTCCAGCTTTTCCCACGACCTCGAGAGTTAAATGTACACAGTTTGCCTGCAACGTAGAGGGCGACGAATCCCATGGCGCAGAAGCTAACTGAAAATAAACGAATGAAACCGTTGAATGACTCGGTACAATAATAGTTACTAAGTTTAGCAATGCTTACTTGAGGAATGCCCGCTTGGAAAGCTTTTGCGTCCCTCAATAACTTTTTGCATATCTCCAGTGCATGCTAACTTTACATCGATAACACGGGCGTTCGGTAAGCATCTAGCATAGTAGTCAGGCCTCGGTCTCCCTATTGTATTCAAAATTATAATAATTTTCATTGGTCCACATTTTTCCAAACGACAAGGTTGATTCAGACTTACCAACCGAGATTTTGATAAAGTTAGTAAGCAACCCGCACAATGGGATCGCAAGGCTACAAAGATTAAAGAAATCTTCAGCTTTATATTTTCTATTAAATGGATTTTGTCACCTTGCGACTAGAAGAGCTTCATAGGACTCTCGAATGTTGCGATTTATGACAAAAAAGATTGCGACTACGCCAATTACAACACTGACGGCAATTCCCTATAGGAAGAATAATATATTATACACCAAAGGCGTCAAAATGAAATATACTTGTACATACGTATAGCATTGGTGTTGTGACATATCCAGTTGTGTTGGGGTAACTGTATAGCCATGCTTCTTCTTGTTTGATTTCTCTCCAGAATGGACCAACGTCTTCAGTGATACTGGAACATAAAAAGGATCATTATGAACTTGGCAGAATTCACATTACTTTTCATTAATAAAATTCCAATTACACAAAGGCAGTTGTTAGAATGATCCGGACTGCAAACTCTTTCCATACGTCTTCTGCCTGACCCGGAAACGCTGTACGCCAAGAGGACATCTGGAACTCCGACCCAGTGACACCAAACTGACCTTTTACTCTAGAATATTCATAAATTAATACGAGAGGCCAAATGCCGTCTTTTTTGTCTTTTGTGTCCTTGAATCGTTGAATCAACAGAAAGAATTTGGAAGGGACTCACCCGAGACAACTTGAAAAGACCGATAAGAAAATAAATTGAGATTAGAACTAAAATAAATCACGTGGTTGGCCCAATGGAAGTCCTATTCTTCCGATTGCAACGAACTTAACATACCAGCCTTACAGCTTTAGAATTTAGACGTTATTCAATTTCTAGAGCTTAGATTTCATTTTTCAATTGCCATAATTTAACCATCGCTTGATACAAATGCGGCTATATATTTTCAATTTTAGTTAGATATTGGTAACTTTAAAGTTAGATTAAGATATGTTAGAGGTTCATCACTTTTCTTTTTTGAATGACAGAGAATGACGACTGAATGTCTTTTATAGTAGATATTGGCATAAACATAAGATTATGTGAACAAAATGAATTTGCAATTACAAAGTAGAACCAATGAACATGAACTTAATCCTGGTCAACGGATTAGGAAGAATTTGTTATAGTGTCCTGCAACCATTGGAGTAGAATACATAGTTGTATATTTGCGAAGTTGATAAGCACTATCAGACTGTGCTGTGTCAAGACTCTTTAATAGAGAGTTATCTGTTGGCATACTTATCTCCAAAACGTAAACCGAACCCGATCGTTTCTCAGCGATGCGAATAGGTTTGA
>VNWY01000975.1:0-23570 GCA_009869845.1 Pseudachorutes palmiensis | reverse complement strand
GGCGGCATGGCCGTTGGCCGCTAGGAAGTGGCCGCTGGAGTTGGCCGCTGGCGGCATGGCCGTTGGCCGCTAGGAAGTGGCCGCTGGAGTTGGCCGCTGGCGGCATGGCCGTTGGCCGCTGGCGGCATGCCGCTGGCCGCCAGTGGCCCGGAGCCCACATCAAAACATGAGCAAAGAACGACACCGTTAGGTTTAGCTTCTGGGGTCTATTGACTAACGGTAAAAATTAAATACTGAGCTATGGCAGGTTTAGGTTAACCTAACAGTATAAGTTAAGCTAAACCTTGGCAGCCATTTTCTTTAGATCAAAATTTATTGCGCTAAAATGCCGCTCGCGAGGAGACTGAAAATGTGTGGAATTTCCACTTTTTAGAATAAAATTTTGAACTCGTTTTAACCGCTGCTGCTGCTACTGACAGACTAAAAATGTCTCAACTTACCCCAAGAAATATTTATAAGTGTAAAAAAATGGAAACTGGAGACCGAAAAGTGATTAATTTTTAGTAATTTATTTACACTTTGGAATCATAATTGAGACTGTGGAATCTTTGGAATGGAGAATTATAAGTCAGAGAAAGCATGGGGCATTGAAAAATTGCATTATGACAGTGCAAAGCAAAATAAAGATGTTTTTGGTGATGCTGGACGAAGTTATTTCTTCACTGGAGATTTTATGGTTTCATTTGATTTTGGACTGGAGCCACTCGTCTGTGAGTTCTTCCAATTCTCTTATTTCGTATACCCTGGTGAAGTTTAGTTCTCGCTGCAGATGCAACTTGCTTCCGGCGTACATCATCTGCAACTCGGGGTTGCTGTCCCTTGGAGTGATGTAAATGAAACACAATGGGTATGAAACACGGCCGTCAGAGTGATTCATCCGGTATGACAAGACTAGGAACCGAGGCTGGTGGTCTGGAAGCTCCTCGACTAAATCCGGAATAGTAATATCCTAAACACAAAATTGTTAAATTCAAGTATAACACCAAAGCTATATAAAACTGTTAGAAGCTACGTACGTCGAAGCTTTGGTCCAGTATAATTGTGTGCTTCTCACGATCAACTTTCACTATAGGAGAAAACATATTTTAATAAAAGCCAGCGACCTTGACCTTTCACTTACTTATGATGGCAGAGTTATGAGTCAAGTCCTTGCGGAATCGAAATGCATCCAGAGATTCTTTGAGTTGAGGGTCAATCTCACATACCTTCATATCCCCCGACTGTCAAAAATAATTCAATTAATACGTTAAAGCGTTTGAATACAGAGAGAGGATGATGAGTTTACCATTTTCTTAATTGGCCAAAAGTGACTGAGTAAGTGACAAGAATGACAATTATCCCGAAACAGCTGACTCACCAGCGTGAACTTAATTTGTTACACACTGTTAGTTTAGGCCGTTTGGTTCGATGAGTATTCTAATTTTACGGAATATAAAAAGCAAGGTTTGCTAACTTTTCCTGCTGTTTTTGTGTGATAAAAAAAAACACAAAATTCTTCCTTTTGACAGCTCAGAAAATCATGCGCATTTCTGACAGAATCTGGAAGTGACGCTTCTCCGCTATCAACATGAATCTCATCAAGTTATTTTAATTTCAGTTTGATTAATTCAATTGAGGAAAACTAAGCAAAATTAATCATAATAAATTATATCATAATCAACATAAATAATTATGCATGTCTTTCCCTAGAATAAGCTGGCCTTCTTCTGAGCTTTCATATTTGTTTTGTCATATCCCTACGTTAAATTAGTGTCAATGTTTTTAATGCAATTAGTATGATAATAATCCGCCGAGTTTCATTGTTTCTGCACTTAATGCAGGTGACAGAGTATCTTATTAAGTGTCTACATGTTAAATAGGTTAGTGCGAACAATGAATTTACAAATTCAGCACCATTTTAAGGCATTTAGCGTAGACACGATATTTTAACTTTGCATTTATAAATAAAGTCGTGTAATCGTGCTTTTATTTCCACTCCCCAAATGCATAACCCCGTTGCCGGAAACCAATTTCGATATCTTTGTGTCAAAAACTGCAGGCTAAATTAAGTAATTAGTGCGTGTAATGTGTGGGCAATGAAGTTAGCGTTATTGCTTTTGTTTTGGCGTTACTTTTTATTCTACTCCTGAGTAGAAGTACCCAAAGGCTAGGAGGTCCTGAATGACAAATCAAAATTTCGACACAGGTTAAGAAGTGGAAAAAGTGATCTTGAATCATGATGGAAATTTTCAGTTTTTTCACATAATTTGGACTCGATGGGCTGATCGTGGACGGGTGCAGATAGTATAGACTGTCCCTTTTATTCGAAGGCTTGGTGAATTAGGGTGTTGTAATCTCCAAATTGTCATTTACAACTACTAAAATTAAACCAAATGGTTGTAATTACACTGACAGATCACTGATATATTAAAGTTTGCGAGAGTCTTTCTCAAATTGATCAATAACCTAATGGCTACTATCCGACTAATTCGACAACTATCTTATGGAGATGAAAATGTTTAAATAAGGTGTCACGCAGATAAAGCCAAATAATTTACAATGTGGTTTTATTCAAGAGATTTCTGTAAATTCCACTGACAATGTATTTGCGACGATAGTTCATGTTTACTCATGGCTACCGCCAAGGCATTTTTCAATCCATCCTGCGCATTCTTCAACGCTGACTTTGCCATCCAAATTCGTGTCCGCAGCGGCAACAAACTCTAGGAACGACGTATTTTTGAGACCCGGTGCATGGTTTAGAAGTAGTGGCAAAAGTTCCACGAATTCATCCTTCGAAAGGAAGCCGTCTCCATCTCTGTCATGTTCCTCAGCATACAATTTCCAAAGCCCAGTTGTACTATGCAATTTCTTTACTGTGTCCAAGAATTGCGCAAATGTCAATTTTCCATCGTAGTTCTTGTCGAAAAAATTTATAAAGGGTCCTAATTCCCGATTGTAACCCATGCCTCGTTGTACGTTGCCGATGTCACTTGTTCTTATGTAATCTTCACCGTCTCCCTCTGTGAATGTTGACATTGATTTAAACAACTGTTTCAACTGTTCCAGTTCAGCTTCGGTATAAGGCTTTGAAAAATCGTGAGCTTCAGCCATAATGTCTTCAACAGAATGGGACCAAAATGCTTTGACTTTGTTATTTGAACGTTAAACTACGTCTGACTCGTTTTCGTTCTCCATAGTAGGATTTATTGGTTAGATTTTTCAAGTCTACGGGCCTAATGTGGTTGGACATGATTGTTTAATTTTAATATTTTGTGGTGAGTTTGGTTTTGTGTTTTTAAATTAGCAGATTCACCAACGTCTCACTAGAATGTGGTGACAAAGTGACTACCAGAGTTTAATTTACATTTGGTATTGTGTAAAGTAACGGCCCTTTACTCTCCTCTGAACCATAACTCCGGGTTGTAGGAAAGTAGTATGTCAATCACTGCAGGCCAAATTAAGTAATTAGTGCTTGTAATGTGCTGAGGTTAACTTTACTCATAATGCTTTTGTTTTGATATTATTTTTCACATCTACTCATGAATATCATCACATGCGTTAGTACCCAAAGGAGAGGTCCTGGATTACAAATAAATGTCGACACAAGTGGAAAAGTGGAAAAAAAATAATGTTGATCTTATTGTTGGCTGCAAGTAAACGGTCTATTGATGAAAATAACGTGGATAATTCAGGGTTGACTATGGGCAGACAGAGAAAGTAAACTTTCTCTTTATCCGGAAGCTTGTTGAATAATAAGTTATACGTTATGTCTCCAACTTGTTTATTTATAACTACTGAAGTTGAAACAAATGGTTTTATTACACAGATCCAAATAAGGTGACAATATTACACACCCTTTTGAAAGGCGTAACAGCTTCGAGCAAAAGATTCATGAAAATAAAAGAATTACATTTCGATTGTGCGCCTAGTTACCATTCGTATTTCGATGGTGTCATCCTTGCCATCCCATCACTAATCACTTACTGCAAATAAGGCGTGTCCGAACAGGACATCGAGGCCCAGCTAATCTGATTCCAATAAGCAAGCTAAGGAAATACATTCATCAGTTATAAATTTCAACAATTGGTTACCATCAGGCAATAATCGTATATCCTTCAAGCGAAAGTTGTCTCGCTCACTAATCCAGTTTCGTAGCAAACTGCTGTAGCATCAACTCCTTGACAAGATGACAATTGAATTTAAAAATTCAGTTCATGGTAACTAATAAATTTATGTGTACTTTATTTCACAGTCTCTTAAAGGGCTAATTAATTCACTAATTGCCAAAAAGTTTTGTTTTTTCCATTTATCCAGAAGACTACACTTACAAAATAAAAATAAAAATTGACCTTAATTTCCCGTGCCGTAAATTGTTACATATCCCGTTGAAAACAGGATTAATTTTGCAAAGTAGTGCTTTAAGTTACACATTATGTGCAAAACTTACTATCAAATCTTAATAAATGTGAACTTGGGCTAATTGGGCTACTCGCCTCAAAGTCGAGTGCCAAAATGTTATCACAAACATTATTCTGCGAGGAGTACCCATTAATTACCATAATTTCACAATCATCAGGGTAGCCATAATAAATCATGATCATGAGTCCTAAACGGAATCAAATCAGATTCCACATCCAATTTATCTTATGAAAGTCATCGCGTATTGGACTTGTTAAAGTCACTCTTCAGATTTAATGAAAATATGCCATGTCAATACGCGCAAAAAGGAAATTGGGATGGAGCTTGCAAAACCTTGAAAGAATTGATATCGTGCAGTACGGCTTTTGTCTTTGGTGAAACTAGAAAATTGAGCTCATTGAAATTGGATATTTTCCTCGTCGTTGATTGGTCATCCCCAATAATCTACAACTCGTGAATGGTTTGTTGGTAATGAAAGTGACATGTGGATATTAAATGCAAAATTATGTCGTAATTTCTGAATTAGCATCTAAGTTTTGCATTATGCAAAGGTGTGATATGTTCATGACTATTTAATTATTAGAATGGAGATGCTAATGTTCCAAACATTGTTTGCTTTCTAATACAATTCTGTTGCTCATCAGTTACAAAATCAAGTGTCAATTTAGTCGAGCAGTTTTCAGAATCCATATTGAGTTCACATAGACATTACTCGACTCGCGTCAAATGGGAATCATAAATTAACTACGATTGATGAGGACGTGTAGGCGGAAGGGGAAAAGGTTTACTTCCGACTCTTCAATATAAAAATTCAGAACGTGTCTGATTTGGTCTAATCGTCTTAATCTTCTTCCCATCAGCGGTTATGTACATGTACTGCCAACTTGGCATATGACGGCGTCACTTGTCGTCCATTTTCAGAAAGTTAAGTGGTTGACTGAGCTTCCTGACTCCGTCCTATCATCCCAATCCTTTGTTATTCTTCATTTTTATTTAATCTGAGGACGGTTCTCTTCCCATTGTTTCCATCCGATTGGTCCATTTATTCTTGTCGTCGGCATCGTTAAACTCTTGTTGGCCTTCCACCCCAAGTCAGATCATTAATTTTCCATATTACATATCCCCAAGGAGCAGGTTGATTACATAAGGACACACGCCAAGGCACCATGCGCTTCCTTTCATTTTCACAATAATCACACCCTCAACAATGAAAACTTAAGTGGAACAACCAAAAGGTGATGCCAAAGGGACGACTCTTCAGTTGACGAAGTGACGGCAGTCAGTGAACTCGCTGTCATACAAGGCTGGCCCAGCGCACTTGAACCCTGCACTCAAGTCCTTTTGGATTCGCAAAATGGCCAATTCATTTAGGATCTCTACAGTCAGTCTGGCAATTTGGCTGGAACTTTGTCTCATTGGTTTAGCAGGTACGTTTGTCACACATTTCTCTGAAGTTATTATAATGCGAGAAATGTCCCATCCCGAATTTTGAAAAGGGAAAGAAAACCCTGGGTTAAAGCTAAAATCAAAATATTTCGTATCGTATTCGTGAATTTAATTTGCATATATGAAATTAAAAAACCAGTACGCAATAGAAACAAGTCGTGGAATGATTGGTTAAGAATACAATAATTGATAGCGTATTCTCTTTCCAAATCGAATTTCCTAATCACGACACACAATTTGTGCATTTGGGCGACTCCAGTTCAATGCAGAAAAGGCATTTTTCAGTCATGATTCTGCGCAAATAATAGTAAGAAATCCTCCCACAATGCAACGAGCCTTTTAATTTATGTCGTGAATGATAATTTGTAATTTACAGTTGGACAGGGAGAAGTCTCCGAAGACTTTGATGATGGATCGTACCGCGAAGCTCCTTCATCATCCACGACCGAGCCCACTTATCCAGACGGCGTCAACACGATCCCTGGAGACGCTGGAATCCACTATCCCATTTATGCAGCACTCTTTAAAACATCATTTGCTTGCTCAGGGCGCTTGCCTGGATTCTACGCAGACATCGAAGCTCGATGTCAAATCTGGCACATTTGTGACATCGACGAACGCATGCAGAGCTTTCTCTGCACCAACGGAACCATTTTTTCTCAGGATACCAGAGTTTGCGAATGGTGGTATAACACCAACTGTGATGCTAATTTTGTACAAAAGAACTACGAACATAACAAAGAACTGTATCACCCATACGAGGAAGATGCGTTTCCTACGGAGAAGTCCAAACTTGTTCCTGTGAAAGAGCACGCCAAACATCAACGACAGCCTCTGGTGGATCCATTTACAACTGCAACCTCCATTCAATCGCAGCCCAGGATTCAGCAACAGCCTCGACCTCAATCGGTAGAGCGGTTCACAACTAACATTCCTGTACAGGCGCCAACCCAGATTCATAGACAGCCTCAACCGGTAGACCGTTTTACGACTAAAGCTCCTGTACAGGCGCAGGCTCCGATTCATAGACAGCCTCAACCTCTAGCGGTAGACCGCTTTGCAACTGCCATCCCTGTACAGGCGCAAGCTCAGACTTTTAGACAGCCACAGTTTCCTCAATCGCTAGAACGGTTCGCGACTACCGTCCCCGTACACTCGCCTGCCAAAAGCCAGCGACAGCTTGTATCCGTAGAACCTTTCACGACCACCATCATTCCTACCCAAGCACCAACCCGTTCTAGCACATCATCGGTGTACCCTCGTGTCAAACCGAATTTCGTTTCAGCTCATGACACAGGCACATATGAGGAACCTATTGTACCAAAAGTCATCCTTGCTTCAGCCCCACGCAAAGACGCACATCAGGAATCCAGTCAACAAAAAGTAATCCTGCCTTCTGCTCCACGCAAAGATGTTCTTCAGGAATCCAGTCCGCAGAATGTCATCCTGCCCTCTGTTCCTCGCAGAGATTTTTTCCAGGAATCCAATCAACCAAACATTTTTGCTTCTGTACAACGCACAAATACACCTCAGCAGGGATCCAGTCAACCAAACCTATCGCTTAATTTGCAGAAAAAGCTTGCCGTTAGCTACGAGTTTGGTACGGGGGTAACTTCACAGCCAACTCCGTTTAAAGTTTTTGTACAAAAGCCAACGCCAACGCCATCCAGTAGCCAAGTGTATCAGGAGGAAAGGCAGCCATTGTTCCCTGAACCAACGAAAAAATTTGTACAAAGGCCGACGCCAACCATTAGCCATGTGTATAAAGAAGAAAGGCAACCTTTGCGCCCTGAACCAACGAAAAGAGTTAATCAAGAGCAGGAAATATTTCAGGGCCGTCCAGAGCAAGGATTGAACGAAGCCAAGGTCCAGCCACAGTTGACGCGAGAGCAGTTGGAACAAAGGCGACAAGCAGCAAGGGATGAATTCTACTCTGTCCCCGCTAGGCTTGAGCAGGAAAAACGGATAGCACAACAAATTCAAGCACAACAACGAAATGAAGTAAGGCCTTCGACTTCTTCACCACCTCGTCGCCCCCCGTCACCTTCTTCAGTTCCTCAATACAAAGATTTTTCACAGATACCTCTGATTGATCCAAACTTTACCGTAAGAATTCCAACTCGGAAGCCACAGGCTGACTCCGCTACAAGAGACCGGTCCGAACAAGAGAAGCAGATATCGCAACAAAGGATTCAAAAGCAGAAGCGAATTGAAGCGAAGCCAGTAGTCACTGCCCCACCTCCTCCGCCCACTCGCCCGTCCGAGCCATCATCAGTTCCTCAATACAAAGATTTCTCCCAGATACCTTTGATCGATGAAAACGTTTCCGTAAGACCCCAAAGTCACCAGCCAAGTCAAAGTCATACTCAACCAGATCAACCCCCACACAAGAAGTTTCGACACAGCACACCTAGGAAGCACAGCGTGAATTTTAGACCATCTGCATCCCATCAGGACAACGAAGAAAGACAAATCCCAGAAGAAACTCAGCAGAATGGATTTTCACTTTTTAATCAGCAAGCTTTCCATTCCAGATTTGGTTTAGCGGACAACGAGCCAACAGGAATTACACCACGCAAAGTCCCATCACCCACTGCTGCAGAAGCCGAGTATACGAACTCTTATTTACCAACTTCCAACGTCCAACGGCTCGACGCACGACCGACTGTTCCTGAAATTCGACTTCCATCCCCAGAAACCCCGACTACCCGGTCACCTCAAAAAATCAAAACCCGGAAACGCAGACTTCGCCAGCGTCCAATTCCAACAAAGACAGAGAACATCGAGGCCTCAGTAAAGTCTACAATTCCACCCCCGAATCTCAGCTACAGACCGCCGCCACTTGACACCCCAAAACCTTCACCATATTCTCCTCAGTCATATCAGTCCTCAGATAATGGCGTTGAAGAGTACGAATCGACTAAGATTTCTAGTAGACCTAAGAGCTCCGCTGCTAGAATAGTTATCAAAAAAAAGGTTAGGAACAATGGAGTAAAGCCAGGACCAAATACTAACGACTTCCCCGGGAATCCACATTTGGAGAAGACAGTGGAAAATGAGTTCCAGCAATCCCACGGAGCAACGAAGAGGTGCGCTGTCTCTGGAAACGGAAATACTTTCAAAGTTCTTTGTTAAAACTGAAGACATTTTAAAATTATTTGTGTGAATGAATAAAAGTGTCGGCGATGTTCTTATTTAAATTAAAACCGTTTTTTTTTAAGGAAAGATGAAACAGTTAATGATGTAAAAAATAATATTTAAGACCATATAATTTGTAAATTTTTGCCAAAGGTTGGTTTACGTAGACCTAATTACCCTTCCGCTTTCGAGACGGGCCTACATCTACAACCGAATGGATATTCCCTGTTTGGCTTAGTGTCATTGGGTGTGCTGCAAAGCAAGAATTTTCGTTCAGAATCTTTGATAATTCTAATTAAAATTGGTTTGCATTACCTCCAGTACCGGCATCCGGGACTGCCATATTCGTAGCTAGAATGCTAGCTCCTCCTCCTCCTCCAGACTGAGGGACTGAAGGGGCTTCCTTAGAAATTTCGAATTTCTTATTCGAATTGCCCATCTTCCTTCTAAACAGCTTTGGCTAATCCTTAGAAATGCAAAAGTGCAGCCGATATAGCTTGCAAACTATATTGCGGTTTCGGTTTTGCTCCTTTCCGACGAACGTCGACCAACTGACTGAAGTGTGAAATCCGCATGGCCCTTGTCCAAGCTATTACTTCAGAACTCCTTGAACTCAGAATGTTTCAAGTTGAGTCAGAAACTAAGTTCAGCGATCCTGCCTATGAGGATGTGGTTAAAATTCCACAATGACGATGGTCGGGAAAAGCCTAATCATTAATTGATGCTTTCAGATAAAATAGCCCTGTTTGATAAGTCGCTGGCCTTCAGTAAAACTTTTGAGATTTCAGAGCTTTTGGTAATTGCGCTGTGAATCTAATCATGTCAGTCGGCATTAACACCTCAACCATGGGCTCTGTGCTGGGAGCCATAGTCATTTTTGTCAAATTTTAAATGTTATTCAAAAGAATAGGAGGGCATTTAGAGAATCAAAAACTGAATTAAGGTAGCTGAAGTGGTTTTTAGCTCTGAGCTCTACCATCCGGCGTCTCCAACGGCCTTTGAGAACAATTGTTCCTTTCCATCAACGTTCATAATGCCATCCGTGAATTCCATGTTCCAGACCTCTCGAGTTCGATTGAGCTGTGAATAAGAATAGGATAAATCGACACGAATTCACAAAATAAATATGGAGAGTTGTAACCGCTAATCACCCACGGTTCACTTTACCTTCTTCATAACACACTGGATTTTATTTGTGTCAGTCCAGATTTCGTCTTCCAAGTCAGTTATGTCATCATCACTGCATACTAGTTTCTAGAATTTTAATTTCAAACGACTCTTTCGGATTTTGTAATTTTAAGAACTTGAGTGTAGTACTCACCTCAAGTCCAAGACTGTTTCCAAATCCATCCACTTCCAAATCAAGTTCCTCTTCCTTCTTTATCTCCATGCCACCTCCATACGCTTCCGACATCATGCTACTGGCCACAGTAATAAAATCCTTGTCGCTGACATCGTCGTCATCGCTGTCTCCAACGGCCTTCCAGTCAACGTCATCCGTATATTCCATGTTCCAGAGCTCAGGAGTTTTCGTAACCTATAAATAAGAACGTATGAATTTTTCGGTAAAAAAAGCGTTAATCAAAGGTTGACTCACTGCCTTCATGGCATTCTGGATATGATTTAGGTCGGTCCACTTTTCGTCCTTCATGTCAGCGTCAGCCATATCATCATCGTTCCATTCTTGTTTCTGAAATTTCAAAGTTAGTTCGTAAGTTGACGTTTGTTTCACATTTTGTATTTTTAGAACTTGAGCATAAAACTAAACTCACCACAAGCCCAACACCACTTCCAAACCCATCCACTTTGACTTTTAAATCAAGTTCCTCTTCTTTGTTTAATTCAACCAGTTCCGGCTTATATACTTCCGACGTGATGCTACTGGGCGCAGTAACAAAAGTATCGTCGTAATACTCAATTTCCACGTCGATCCCTGCTGTCTTGTTCATTGGCTCGGGTGTATCTTCCTTGCGTTGTCCGGCGTAGTGAGCCTCTAGTTCCTCCTGCCACAGCTTTTCTAATTTGGCCAAATCATCCAAGCTAAGACCTCCATCAATGAACGGTATTTTCAACGACTTGATCGTCTCTGTGACAGTGCGGGCATACTTTGTTCTCTGAAATAGACAATGACAAATGACAGGTGTCAATGACAGGTGCTAATTGCGTTTATGTCACACAGTCAACAAGGACAAGAGGATGACAACATGACAGAAGAGGCAAGTGCACTTATTAAGTTATAACTTATTACACGGGCGAGTTAAGAAAGCACTTGATCAATTTCCTTACCACTTCGTCTTCCTCACAACTCAGGCCCGAGGGTTCCATTTCTTCTGTACAGTGTGCAATTAGCGTTAAACAATGAAACAACTAATATAAACTGGATCGCTAAATCTAATAGGCACTTCTGAGCTAAAAACTTAGAGCACAAAATCGGAGGCAAACAAAATGGAAAAAGAAAACAAAGGAATTTTTCTCGCTCTCCCGGCGGGTTCATCCCTACCGCCTTTCCGTTCTCCTCCTCCTCTGTCCTCCTCCTCTCCAAATGGTACCGTAATTACTACCGCAAAAGAAATAACAACTGACTAACTCAGTTTTCGCGATAGTTTTTGCTAACTTCCTCAAATTAATGGCCCTAATCCCATAGATTTTACGAAAACTTGCCTCATTTCATTTCTTATAAGAATTTATGTTAAAAACATTGAATTGTTACCCGAAATGTTGACACCCGAAAGATATGAGGGTGTTTTGCAGTGTGGACTTTAGAGGCTGTTCCCGCGTGAGCGTGGTTTAACTTTAACACAGGCCTTAACCTTAACTTATTTTTTTTTAGATTCACTGATCTATTCACCATATTGTGATTTCTCAGCCATTGGGCGGCTGGCTAAATTCAGAGGGGGTCAGTCTGGTCTAGAATGTGCGTAAACTGTACCCTCCAGCAGCAGTCTCTGGAGGTATTCTTCTCTTTTCTTGATTAACTCTTCATTCCGGAAGTATGAGAAACCCTTCTATAATTCTAAAATCGTACTGGGATCCGGTATAGATGGTGCTAAACCTTTATATGGGGTTCCTCTTTTCATCAGCTCGGACAGCGAAACATTATTACGGGCTTGGGACATGATTATAGTGAATTAGATTATTTGGAATAAGCTGTTGTTTGTGGAAATGAGGAAGATCGATTTAAAAGTGACACCAAACTTAACAAGAAAATGAGTTCCGCAGGGTCTGCTGTGGGTATCCTTAAAAGATGTTTAGGTTTTGGGTTGGATAATTGGATTGTAATTGGAGAACTACGGTATTTCTTCCTCCGTTCGCCCTGTGGTGCGGAATGGTTTGGAATCTCAACTTCTGCAGTGGTTGTGGTTCCATTCCTTACCACGTGTCAGCTGGCTTCTTTTATTCTCTTGGTCGTGCGGTACAACAACTGGACATATCTGTGGTCAGGTCATTAAACAGGTAAGGTCATTTTATTGATACTGAATTTGCACTTGCTATTTAAAAGTCATGTGGAATACGGCAAATCATCTTCCCATTTCCCATTTTATTTAGGTAGAACGACTGGATTTTGGGTGCGATAGAATTCTATTTTATTTTTTTTTATACAGAACAGATTAGCTGATCTAACCGAATCCGAAGTCTGAAGGGTACGGGTACACTTCCTGCCTCAGCATGAGTGGGGATGGGGACTGGCTGGAGAGTTTCACAAGCTTTGTCCAGATATCAAATGACAAGTTATTGCCACAGAAGAACATTGGAGGGGCTGATGATGGCGAAGGGTACGGGGCATTTAAATTCCCACCTCCTCCGACTGATTTGCAACGCTCTGTAGCCTCATGTCCAGGAGGACTGTGGGCTTACACGTCAAATAGTGCTATCGTTGTTGTGAAATCTACACATTTACATCCCAGGTACTTTGCATTCCAAGCCAGGAATGCAAAATGAGAACATTTTTTTTCTTTCAGAACTTGGCCCGTGTTCTTTATGCTGGATGGGTCTGGATGGGACAAATACTACAGTGTGAGTTTCTGCCAGGAACAGCCACAGAAGTGGCCAATTCGGGATTCACCACTCGTTGGGGCGTCAGTTGGAGGACTGGTCAGAATCTTCAACATTGAAAATAGTGCCACAGTAAAATTCCACGATTCCCATCAGGTGAAGTGAATTTTATTGAATTTTATTTATGAATTTTTATTGAATTTTATTTTTTGAATTTTTATTGAATTTGATTTAAATTAGACTTTATGATTTTATGTGTTAGGGTCATCGGGCTGTGGCAGAGTGGTCTTCCAGGAACCCACACCTCATTTATAGTGGAGATGACATTGGGCGATTGAGTATTTGGGATGTAGTGGAGCATACTGTGGCAATGTTGACATTTGGAAAGGAACTAGATATCGTGTCTTTGGCTGTTAGCCCTTGCGAGAATGACGTCGTCGCCTTGGGAGGCAAAAATGGCTCTGTAAAAATTGTCAGCACGATTGGTAAATGACGAGAAAATGTAGTTTGCGTTTTTAATTTGTTATTGACTGTTGATGACACATTTCTTTGTACATTTCAGGAACTGGAACTGTACTCCACACATTAGAAAACGTCGATACGGTCTACTCACTTGCTTGGAAACCAACTGGCACTTGGTCTACTATAGTGAAGCTACGAAAACAAGTGGAACCTTTCTTAGCTATATCATATACCAGTCTCAAGCCAGCGGTAGTGAAGGTCTGTGATCGCGAAGGAACGGAACTGGCCATGCTGTCTTACAAAGAGGAAGGATGGAAGCGGAGACTGGCTACACGTAGCATTCCTTCAATCTGGATTAGACTACCAGTAGAGTCTGAACAAGCGAGCCCAGATGGACGTCTGGCCCTTGTCTCCGTTGGATCACAAGGCGAAATCGTGTGCTGGAATGACAAGGAACCGACAGTTATTCATGAGCTGCAAAAGAACTGTGGTGTATTTGCATTGGTACAATCAGGAGACGTTCTTTGGTCCATTTCCTCGGAGCCGTTCATTGTTGGCTGGAATCTTCGGTCGTCGAAGTTGGAGGCAGTAATTCCGACTTACCCAGGAATCTGTTCTATTTCTTGCAGTACCATTGAGCATACTCGGTTTGCCATTGGCGGCGTAGATTCATACATTCGGATTCTCAAAGTTGAGACAGAGTATCCCAACACGAGGTCTGCCGAAATGCCTATACTTTCTGATCGTGTACAAATCCCTGATTTGCCGAAAGTTACTGCGGTGAGGAAAGACTTCAGTGGATCAAACATTGACAGTCATCAGGGCGATGTTAATTTCAATTGAACACATTTACTAGGTTTGCTGGCATCCTTCCTTGAATAAGCTTGGTCTCGGAACAAGCAACGGAATCCTGGCCATCTATGACGTTAAAGCGGATAGCCACTCTGTGATTAGATTCCACAGAAAAATTTCTGGTACCGTGTACACTGTTGATTGGGGTCCAAAATGCTATTCGACTGGTGAGTTATATTTCCCTTCTTGGGTGGAAATGGAAAATATTTCTCTGAACTTTACGAAATTTTTTGATTTTCCGATTTGGTAGACTATGAGCCCCGCGTAGTTGAGGGAGAACAACGTCAAGAAGCACTGTGGCTTTATGCATGTGGTGGTCGGAGTGCTTTTGGCATCCATCCGGGACGTGCAGATAACGGTAAACTTTGCCTTCGATTTTTGGCCTTTGTTCTGTTTGACAGACTCACAATTTCGTTTTGTTCAGCACTGATTGACATGTCAAGAGTGATAAATACAAGCAATAACAGGACTCATGGCAGGGTTGGTGCCTATATTTCTGAGTTAAAATGGACGCCTGACCACAAGTACCTTGCGCTTGGATACTCAGATGGGTGAGTGAGTCATGGTGAGACGTGTTAGGTTTCCCGTATGAAGCCGACCCCTTTTTTGTTCAATTTATTTAGGAAAATCGAAATCTATTTGGCCCCGAATTTGAAACTTCGTGCCTGGGTAAAGTGTCACTCGAGTTCAATTCAGTACCTCGCCTGGCGACCATCTGATTTTTTGGACGAAGGGGCAACAGGCGAGAAGAAATACTTTGCTTCAGCTGCCAACGACGGAACTGCAAAAATTCACAACTTGGCTGGCCTGTATGACCCTGTCTTCATTGAAAATGCAGAGGCACCCGCCCTTGAGTACATTAGTAGCTTGACGATTTTGAGTGGACATCGTGGTCTGAGAGTGATTCAAGTGGCCTGGAGTCCACACAATGACAACCATATTCTCACAATTTCGTACGACTCAACGGCTGTTGTAAGTTTGAAAGTCAGAAATTATCATATACCTTTATTTGGGTAAACAGTTAGCTTAATCACGCACCCATTTATTTTCAGCTTTGGGATCTGACAAACAAGAAGAAAATTGCCCGTTACATGGGCCATGAGCATCGCTTAGTGGCATGTGGTTTCCATCCGACTAATCCACATGTCATTTTAACGTGCAGCGATGAAAAAGTTCGAGATCCTTGTTTCCACATGTGGGATTATCGCCAACATCCAGAAATGGAAGATCACCAGCGGACATTGGGTAAGATCGATTGATAGTTTATTTTAGTTTTGCAGACTTTTACCATTTTTCAAATCAAATTGACTTGTAGCTTCGCTAGCGATGTCTGGTGAACGAGTGGAATGTGTTAAGGCGCTTGGTAAGGACGAGCCGTTCTCGTATTTTTAGTTAATGGACTGATTCCATAATTTCTTTTTTTACAGCTGCCCCAGCTCCTATTCGCATGTTCCGCCCAGGTGAAGAAGACTCTGCTGTTGGACAGGCTAACTTGGACAAGCGTGCAGTGCAGCAAGACGCTAACGCCAAGCTCATACACAAGCTCAAAGATAGAATGACCCTTTTGCCACTGACAAAGCATCATAAGGCCAAAAACACGTTACTCGATGAAATCAAGTACATCGTCGACAAGGTCCCACTTCCAGCACCGTCTTCTCTTATGCTCAATGACAAGCCACTCCGAGAGGAGCACAAGAAACCCTTGGACAAAGTGGAAGAGATGGTCAACGAACTTGAACTGAAATCTGTGTACTCAGAACTTGATTCTTTGGATGCAACATTCCGCCTGGATGCGCTTTACGGGTCTCTAGAGAAGGTCGCTTACCTCGTTGGTGAAGAGCGTAAGTGAGATAATTTTATTTCAATATATTCAATTCAATTCGAAAGGTGCAACATTTGTTATTGTAGTTGAGAGCCACATCAAACGAAAGGAGTGGGTTGCTGCGACCAACGTCTTGGGCTGGTTCTCAAATCCCCAGCCTCACATTGAGAAAATTGTAGCCGCTGGTTACATGGATGCTTCTTTGGTGGTGCACTCGATGAAATGTGGACAACGCTTTAAAACCAAGATGGTTGAAAATTATGCTGCTCATCTCATCCGGAATGGCAAAGTTTTTGAGGGTCTGCACTACTACTGGAACGTTCTGCAGAATTTCCATCTGACATATGTGGAATTGAAGAGACAAGGCTGGTATCTCGAAGCACTTGTATTCTCCAAGCTTCATCGACTTGGAGATGACAATACAAGGGACTTGGAAACACTGCAGGATTTGGGAGTTTTGCTTCGGAAACAGAACGTTAGACCGGAAGTTATTGCCAAAATGTAAGTTGGTTTTAGTAAATTGATATGACTCTAAAAATGCTGTTTTTATCCTACTACAGCTACAGTGCGTTTGGGACTGATTACTATTTACCGCAAGAAGAGGAAGAGGTCGACGAACTTTCAATTGAAGATGGTGAATTGCAACGTCTTTGGTTTCGTCGCTACATGTAAGAGTCTCATTGATTTCAGAAGCATCATTTCCATCACTTCTTTCCCTAGCATCTTCAGAAAAATATTTGGCTCTGGTTACAAATAAAACAGTTTAAATTACAAGGGCTTACATTAGAACCAATGACATTTTATAATTCATTTTGATTATATACACGACATGAACAACAGCAGCAGCGAGCTAAAACAAATCATGGAGACGAGTCTCAAATCAAGCTGTGGTCAGATAAATAATCAAAATTTAGCTCATTAATTCTAAGAATGTTTCGTAAAGTTAATTTTCTATTCTGGTTAAATTCATTATCAGGCAACGGGGTTTTAGTTTCCAGAAGAAATTGGGTAAACCCTGTTCAATTCCCCTAGACTCTAGGTGGCCTTCGATTCTGGTGTGTCTCATACTGCCGAAGTCTTTTCTCAATTACCGACAAGATGATATTATGGCTGCTGGTGTTGGGGACCAGTGGACTTGGTTGGCCATTTTCCAAATCCTTGTTCTTCACATGGGTGGTGGAGGCCACTGGACCGATTGGACTGAGATGTCCATTTTCCGGATCCTTGTTCTCGATATCGCTGGTGATGGGGCAGACTGGGCCGATTGGAATGAGATGTCCATTTTCCGGATCCTTGTTCTCCAAATCACAGTCAGTTCCCAGAGATTCGGGAACGAGGAAAGAGTCCAGCAGGTTTGCCCTAATATTGGTGAGTTGAGTGGTTACAATGAACCGGTGGAGTTGGTCAGCGCTGTCTCTGCAGGTCTTCAAGAATTTGTTCAGCATTGAGAGGTTCGTGACCGCGCTCACGTTGAAGTTAAGAATGAATGGATCCTGAATGACCAGTGGTCTGTCTGCGTAGTTGAGGAGCCGAATTCCAACTCCTTTTTGGGACGAGTAGCGTTTGTAGTCGACCAGTTCGTCGGGAAGCATGTGTTCGGAACCAGCTTTGAACCAGTCTCGACGAAGAAAGGTTCCGGTCAAGGGACAAACGATGTACTTGTCTGCTTTGAATTCGGCATACAGCTCAAAGAATTCCATGGCCAACTTCAGAATTGACAGAGCTGTCGGATCGCCGCCTTTGTTGAGTTCAACGCGTGGTCTGCCATTCTGGTCCAAGTGGTTCAAAATATCTTTCTTGTTTGCATAAAATGCGGCATTCCACTCGTCGATGCGTTGCTCCAGCGGTTCCCCATTCCAGTTTTGGAGAAGATGGACTGAAGGTATAATCCTTTTCTGTCTAAGGAACACAAGGACCATGAGGCTGAGACCGTAGTTTTTGATTTTGTTGGAATCCGTAAGTTGATTGAACTTCCCCCAGTATCTTATTAGACGAAGTAATGGACAGCCACGCGGATCCAGCCCGATGAGGAACTTGACGAGCTCAGAGTTTCGGACAGACAGCATGTTTTCAAAGGACAAGTCGCACTTGATCCCAGCTTCATAGTGAGCGAATTTTATAATAGGGACCCGGGCGTGTGATATGGCAACAATATGGTTGAAAAGCCCACCTCCCACGCCACGGAGGTCCTGATTCATCCGAAGAGCACACAAAGCCTGGTAGTACATTTCGTGCTTTTGTCTTGGGCTCAACTGCACCCCGTCCACTGTAAATCCAAAACCAGAACAAATTAAGCTAATTTATTCCTTGATACGCTAAAGTCAATAAATCCCACTAACCGGTACAATTTGCAAACACATCCAAGTCGGAATCCTTGTCCCCAATCCTGGTAATGAGAGATCCAAACGAATGAAGACGCACATTCTTAAACGATGTTTGAAGAACTTGGTTCAAATCGTTGAGCACATTGTTTCGTAAATGAAGGTCATTCATATTCATCGTAATCTGAGACAAGAAGTAATTCATTTGCCAATCCAACGTCATGTTATCAAGATCTTGAAAGAGCTTTTCGTGGCGTTCATAGAAACGCCGTCTTGACTTTTCAGCGTCACTGGTTTCATGTCCGTTTCCGTTCATTTCTCCAACCATATCCAGCTTTCTTCACCTAATCAGTGTCCGCAGCTGAGATCCCCCAGAAAAGTCAACTCTGGAGATTGAATTAAAGATTGAGTGAATTCTTAAGTGAATAAGGGACATCCTCATTGTCATAGACCATAGAGTCTACAAAGGTAGCGTTAGGCAAGCATTGTAAACATTTAAAATTTAACTTACTTTTAATCAGAAGCGAGGAGCAGCGAGGAGGCAGGCAGGCAGGGTTCTGTTTTCTGTGGATACCAACTGTCCGGAACGTCCTCCAGGTATCTTTAATCCCTCATCAACAACCAGTTATTTCGAATGTGAATCTAAGTATTGACCGGAATTTGCTATCTACTGACCCTAGGTCAACTTTTAAAAATATAAAAATGAATGGAGTCAAATGCTAAGGCTGAGAATGAATGGGAATGGGACGGAGGAGAGGAATGTCGTATTCAAAATTCCTCACCCGCTTCTGCCACCAGATCACGCTAAAATAAAAGGGCCTTCAAACCTCCAAGTTATAAGTACACTCAAAAAAGTAAAAATAGGGATGACCTTCAAAACAATAGGGTCAAATGGTGAGTGGCTCAATGTTCACAATTTTAATTCTTAATTATCACAATTTAACTCCAATGAATGCCTTCATTTTCCCGTTGCGAAGGTAGATTGATAAACCCTATTGAAATACGGCTTCCCTAAAACATAGTACATCACTGACTGCACTCTTCGCGACAACTCTCTTTCTTTCAACTGTCTAAACCCCGAAAGTCGCGACTTTAACCGCTCCATAACCTTTGACCTCAATAGAATTTTGTAGTTGGAAATAATTTCTCTGGATTCACTCGAATTTTGGCATTATCCCTACCTATTTTCAGGACAATAGGCCGGAATTTGTCATGCTTCTCCGCCATTTCCCCAGACCCAGACATTTTACTGAACAGCATAGAATGATGATGACTCGATCTCACTCACTTTTCTGGATGTCCAGAGGTCAACTACCTCCTGCACTCTCACACTTTTTTGGCTTCAGAGTGTCCCCAGACTCTGTCTAAGCAACAGGTTTGGGAGGACATTTGGGAGCAAAAAAGTGCAATGAAAATTATGAATGGAGGTGCACTTGACTTTTCGACCTCTGCATAAGTATGACTGATTCCAATTGACAATTCTGTCCTGCTCAGGGTATGTCTTGTGACATGTTGGGAGTAAAAAGTGAAAAGAGAACAAGTTGTGGATTTGACCTTCCCACTTAGTGGGAGGTTATTGAGGTCGTCAATCGGCACCGCGTCGATAATATTTTTTGGAGATTATTTTTACTCGAAGTATGACCAGTTAGAATGTGTTGCAGCACATCCGTGTTTTAGAGAGAGCCTTTGAAATATCATGAAAAATGCGGGAAAATTGAACTCCGGGTTTCTGCTGATTTTGCAGTTTTTTTAAAACTCTTTTCTTTTCTGCATTTGGCATTTCACTCCCCTCATCATTCATTCGTGTAGTGTTCCTCTGATTAATTAATTTGTGGATTTGTGTGATTTATCAGAAGCTGTTACTCTACGTAAGTACCAAAGGATAGTCTGGAATTAGCCTGAAATCTGAAATACGATGCCCGTTCTCAACGGTAAGTTACCAATCTAGGATTCGGTGTTTTAGTGACCGGTGGACATGTTGTAATAATGCAATGTATGGGTTTCTATATCCGCCAGTACAAGTAAAGTGGGGTCGGGAGACGTACAAAGACATGGAATGCAATACTGACGAAGACCCGGCTTTGTTCAAGGCCCAAATCTATGCTTTGACCGGTGTCAATCCAACCCGGCAAAAGGTACAGTAACAGTCTAAACCAACTTTACGATATTGCACTTTTAAGTCTGAATTTTATACTTCTGATTTGTTTTTAGTTGATGGTAAAAGGAAAGACCCTCGGAGATGAAGCTGCTTCATGGTCTACATTTCCAGTCAATGCTGGAATGACAATTCTTCTGATGGGAACAAAAGATGAAGATTTTCAACCTGTCCCAGTGGACAAAGTGAAGTTCTTGGAGGATATGAACGACACTGAACTTGCGACTGCGGTTGGTTTCTATTATTATTACACATTCGAATACAAATACTTGAAAGCTTTAACTTTCGCTGGACATTTCAGCTGGAGTTGCCAGTTGGTTTGGCTAATTTGGGCAATACTTGCTACCTGAATGCGACTGTGCAGTGTCTCAAAACAGTTCCACCACTAGCCGAATCACTGAAGAAGTTCACTGGTGCTAGTAATCTCACTTCACCTGACGCCTCACAAGCAATCACTGCAGCTCTCCGTGACTTGTACAACACGATGGACAAGAAAATCTCGTTTCCACCAGTTGTCCTTTTGCAAGCAGTACACTCGGCTTTCCCTCGATTCGCTGAACGTGGAGAGGGCACCAACGTCTGGGCCCAGCAGGACGCTAATGAGTGTTGGACTGAGATAGTGCGTATGCTTCAGCAAAAGCTACCGGCGCGAGAGGCGGGGAAGTACAGCTCTGTCGTGGATCAATACTTTGGTGGCAAGTTGGCAGTGGAATGGAAGAATAATGAATCAGAAAGTGAGCCTCCGACGACTTCAATTGAAGACTTTCTTCAGCTCAGCTGCTTTATTGCCACTGAGACTCGGTATCTCCAGGCTGGACTGATCAATGTAAAGTCTCACAACAAAAGATCAAAGTTTCCAAAAAAGAACTTAACTTTTTTTTTAGAAACTCGAGGAAGTGGTGACGAAGATTTCACCAACACTCGACCGCAATGCGGAATACACTAAAAAGGCCAGGATTGATCGACTCCCTGCGTATCTGACAATTCAGATGGTTCGGTTCTTCTACAAGCAGCAAGGAGTGAATGCCAAAATACTCAAAGACGTCAAGTTTCCTTTGGTCTTTGACGCATTTGACCTTTGTACACCTCATTTACAAGAGAAGCTGGTCCCACTGCGAAACAAGTTCAAGGAATTGGACGATGCTGCAGCTGAAGGCAAGGGGAAGTTGCCCGATGCATCAAAGAAAGCCAAAAAGGAGGAAGTCAAAACTGTTGATGTTCCATACTGGTTCAAGGATGGTAAGGAAATAAAAATACTCAATAAAATTCTTACTCCAGCGACCTCTCCCTCTGAACCAAATTGCAGATGCTGGATCAAACAACTCTGGATACTACGAATTGCAAGCCGTGCTGACCCACAAAGGTCGTACTTCCTCCTCTGGCCACTACGTGAGTTGGATCAAGCATTCGGAAGATGTGTGGTTGAAGTGTGATGATGATGACGTGACTGCCGTCACTGATGAGGAAATTCTCAAGTTGAGTGGTGGTGGTGACTGGCACTGTGCCTACGTCCTCCTCTACGGTCCAAAAATCCTCAAACTTCCAGAAGGTGAAACCATGGATCCAGTCTTCTCTGCAGCCACAGAGACAGAGGATACCGAAATGAAGAGCCTCGCATCATCTGATTGAACATTGAAATCTATTAATGAGTTATTTCGTTAAACTTAAAATTCCCAGTTTCATAAATCAAATTGATAACTAAGCCTTTACTTTCTGGAAAGTATTGAATTGATCCGTTCTGTTTTGTCATAGTCTTGTAAATTTTTTAAAAAACTAGCCAGGTCTTCTTGTCCTCCTAGGATTCCTAAAATATTGTGTACAGTCAGGCCAATCCTGTGGTCAGTCACTCTGTCCTGTGCATAGTTATAGGTTCGAATTTTATCACTACGCATACCAAGACCGACTTGAAGTTTTCTTGTCGACTTTAGTTCCTTCTGCTTGGATTCTAGCTGTCGTTCATATAGTCTAGCCCTGAGCAGCATCATTCCAGCAGTTTTGTTTTGAAATTGGGATCTCTGAGTTTGGGAGTCGATTGAAATGCCGGAAGGGATGTGAGTAATTCTGACGGCACTTTCGGTTTTGTTGACATGCATGCCTCCTGCTCCTGAAGCTTTCTTCGTCTCGATTCTCAGATCTGCTGGGTTTATTTGGATATCAATTTCTCGTGGTGCTGGGAGAATGGCGACGGTAGATGTGCTTGTATGAATTCGGCCTGCTTTCTCTGTTTTGGGAACCCGCTGCACTCTATGAACTCCAGCTTCGTATTTTAAAAGTCGGTAAGCATTACTTCCAGTAATGGAGCTACTGCCGAGTCGAACACCACCTGACAAATAAAATCAACTCCCTCAACTACTTGTTATTCAGGTATCCAATGTCAATTACCAAGTTCAGTCTCCGAGTATGACAGGGTTTCAAAACCCCAGCCGTTGTAAGAAGCAAATGCTTCATACATTTTAAATAATTCTTCAGAAAACAACATCGCCTCTTGGCCACCGACTCCTGCAGAGACTTCCAACACCACTCCGTCACTGGAGTCCAGTGGATCCGATTCCAATTGGAGTAACACATTCAGAAGCTATAAAACAAATTGGAAGTTAATGGCGATCCCATGAAAGATTTCTTATATTTAAATGCACCTGAGCACCTAATTCCTTCATAGATTCGTTTAGCACTGCTGAATCTGCAGCAGCCATGTCTCTAAGATCACTATCAGCTCGTACCATTGCCTCCAATTCCTTAAGTTCAGCCTGCTTGACCTCAATCGCTGAGAGAACACGTCGCAGTTGATTAGAATTGACGTCGTCATAATTTTCCTGAGCTTTCTTAACAAGGTTCGAAATACTTGACTCGTCCAGTGAGGCTTGAGTGTGAAGACATCGGTTTTCTCTAAGCCATTTTTGAGATCGGTGATAGATTGATAACATAGGTTTGAATCGACAATGAGCACCGGATCTAGTAAAAGAGGTGATATGATATGATT
>VNWY01000974.1:0-23589 GCA_009869845.1 Pseudachorutes palmiensis | reverse complement strand
TGTTATGGTCACATAACTCCCTCTTACGGACAGACGAAAACCATTTGCAGAAATGAACTACTCTCTTTACACACAGAGGCTTACTCCTAAGCCCTAAACCAAAAAGGGAGAAAGCGTCCTTTTCCTTAAGTTATTTTAGCTAAGTTATACAGTTATATCTATAGTTATGTTTCTACCCTGATTAGAACTACTAAGTTTACCTCCCAAAAATCTGTCAACTCTTTAACTTGTTAAATTAGAGTCAACCTCCTTCCCACTGAAATAACCAATTAAGGGAAGACGGATACGGAAGATGGGACACTGGCACAACCCATGTGGATGAAGAGTTCACTCCCACCAACAAGTGTTAGTGTATTCAACCCCAATCAGACCCCTTAAAACTCCCTTCGTCAACAGGGAGTCTCCAGCAACTTCAAAAACTCCAGAAGATGTAGGAGGAGCAACGGAAGGGTTAAAAACCCCGGTTTGCCAGTGGCTCGGGGTCAGTCCTTGGCTCTTAATTTAGCACAACTCGGTACTTCTGATCTAAAACAGTAGTAAAAGCTTTCGCCACTTAAAAAACTAATCTACAATTAGTTTTCTGATTATTTCGAGAACTCTAAAAGTTATTACTCACATCTTCAATCACCAGTCCTCACACTCATTGACCTCGGAAGTCTCCGAAACCTCAACCGCGCGGTCAAGACTTTACTTGTTACTGGACGGTCTCCGGCCCATCCCAAAGACCCTACCAAAATCACCGCCTAATTCGGACGACTCATCTTTACTGGAACCTTTGTACACATCCTCACCACAGGTACTACAATTTCTTCTAGAACACTTCTATCCTTTCTCCATTTCAACCTTCTTTTCACCTATGAGCTTCAGCCGAGACCGTCTCATCGCATTTAGTCACACCACTAAGTACCGGTCCGAACCTGTGGGCCGGGCGTGATTAGATCACCTCCATTGGACGGACAGTCCGACAGAGGCATGGCACCATTAGGTCATATTAGGGAGAGATCGGTCGAGGGTGAAAGCCCATAACATTTGTGGGGGCCTAAACGAGAAATTTGTAGTCGATACTCCCTCTGCGAAAATTCGACGCTTTCCAAAATTTTCACGCATAATGTACCTGTTAAGGACTGTCCCATGCGCGGTGAGAACAAGCATATGAGAACTACGATTTTTTTTGTTTTAAAGAATTCTTGAGGAATTAATTGTAATGTGGATTATGGAAAAAGAACTTTTAATGTGTCTGGTATTAGGAGAGGAGCCAAAGTTAATGTTAATTCAATTCTAAAGTAAAATCTTTAAAGGTAGTTTTCCTAACTTCAAAGAAAGTTTACTTGGTTCTGAACAAAGAAAGGTATTGCTAAAGTCCCTTTTCCTCAATCTAATGAGGAAGTTTAAATAAAGACGGAAGAGAGTGACTAAAATGTCTCTCCTCTTTTGTACAGATTTTTCCAATGACAACCAGCGCTCCACCGGCAAACCCGGACCAGCGTGACCCAGAAAATTGTCCCAAAGAAAATCCTACAAATCAATTATCCCTGTGGATAAACCAGCCATCCGTTGAAAACACCTTGATCCTTGATGGGAAGATGCGGTCATCCCCCTTGAAGGAAATAATTCCCAATCAACTTAATATCCATGTTGATTGGAAAACCAATGAAGATCCTAATATAGAGTTTTGTGTAAGATACGACGGGGATGATTTAGTAACTCAATGTCATGCTCCTATTTTGGATTTTTGTCTCACTGGATTCAATAATTTCCAAGTGTTTGAAAATAGAATAGGAACGTATTCTCATCCAAACCGATTAGTTTGTTTAGGAGAAGAGGACCTTAGCCATTTATTAATGTCTCTTGCGGTAACCCCAAACATCATTATTAATGGAAGTATGGTGACCGGTGGCTGCCGGAAGTTTAAATTGCTTGTGCGAGTTGAGTCTCCGGCAAAACTAATTGAACTGCAAGAAAATTTCATCTTAGATTCATTCAATGAAACCTCTGCGTCTGTGACACACGATGTCCAGACCATGTTCTTCACATGGGACTTCCGGATTGGCTACAAGGTTTTAGAACGGTACCCTGGGTGGTCAGTGGGTAAAGGCTTGCAAATCCTGACATCGGCCTTCTTTCTTCCAGCCATCGTCGAAAAATTCCATGAGAAAGAGGCTCCGGTTGTGAATCTGGACGGGGGAGATTTGCACTGGAACAAGATTCCCATTCTGATTTCACTTGGTTATCTAGTGATAACAGCCAGACCCCAGGTGATCCGACCGGATCTACCGGCGCTCTTCATTGATAACCATCTTAGAGAATATTCTATGGGGAGTCTGTCGGATTTCCAATTAAATGAAACCGTACAGTACATCCGCGAGATGGGCGGAGACGAAGGATCAATCGGTGAATACCTGGCAATTCTGAATAATGCTAGGATAAATGCACAAATTGCGGGGTTGTACATACGTGTGATGGATATGACTACAACTAAAACAGCATTCCATTACTTAGAGGACTTGTTTCGCACCTACGAAGGACATCATTATGAGATCGAGATTAATTACTTTCATGACAACGTGTCGCCGACTAACTCTATTCAATCTATTTCTTATGAGGTTAGGAAATCGGTGTTACTTAGTTATAAGAACATCACGGGAGAAAATCCAAGTCGGTTTTTCACTAGTCTGTTCGATAAGTCTAAGTACGAAATCCTGAGGGCAAGAGGTCGTTTTCAAGTCCAAATTTAAAACAACTCGAGTACTTAAGACGTGACTTATGATGACTTTGTTAGTTACCAAGAGAGCTCGAGTGTAATTAACATTAGGACCTTTGGATAGTGTGAAGAAGTTTTACTAAAATTGTCACGTCCCTGTAAGATTATAATGGATTAGCTGGATAAGAAAACGTTAGATATGGATGACTTACTGTCGTTTCTGTGAGAAAAGATCAAGTGTCAAGAGTATGTGTATAGCCTGAGTGTCAATAAATAAAACAACTCTCTAGAAAACAAATAAGAAAAGTCATTACATGGGTTACCACCGCTCATAAAGATGTCACTTTGAATGTGACCAAGTGAATTTGGGGTGTCAAATTTATGGGTGGCAACCCCGGAGAGACACCACGAAAGAGGGGAGGAGATTCAAATAAAGGAACAGCCAGGTCGGGACCCACTAAGGGTTAAGGAGGGCCTTCAAAGAGTAGACACAAGTGGTCACAACTGTCAACGTACAGTCGAAAAAAAAAATGGTCGAGAAGTTAACTGATGGTTGAACACTCACTGGACACTACAAGTTAAACTAATAAAACTTGAAAGTGGAATCACAACCAGGAGGATTAATCACCAGGCCACTAGTGTGTACAGGTTCCCACTAGAAAACATAGAAAGCCATTCATTGGTTGAGAGACTACACAAAGTGATTCCAAATGTCCAAAAGTTCCGACTTTGTGCTTTAAAACAATCACTTGAACGGAAATCACACTAGTAACATTCACTACCGACTGGAATCTTCAAGGACCTCATACTTAACACCGCCATATTGGTAATAAAAACCAACCGATTTGATTGTTCTACACATTCGGCTTGAGTCCTTACCTGCGGGCTTGGCTTATGCTGAAATTATGCAAAAAGTCTCCTGTATAAAATGGCAGTGTCTCCGGATGAAAAAAAAGGGGAGCGTTGATCGTGTTGGTGGGGCTTGAATCAGAGACAGGGCAGCTCAGTTGATTACCGTAGTTGGAGGAGGGGGGGGTAGCAACAGAGAGATACCAGTTAGGTCCTCCTCTAATTAACCAGGGAGACCCACCAGGATGTCTGTCTCCTTATTCTGCCTCTTGGAGCTGGAGCTGAAAAGCCACTGAACCGAGTAATTCTTTTCCTGCTGTTGACTGACATGAACGGAATGAGAATTCGCTCGAACCTTAATCCGAAGAGGGAATTTTGTTTTAGACTAATCGCCGCCGGAGTTAGGAATTAACCTGTCATGGTAGATTGAGCATTATTTTCAAACCAGGCATTTTGACGACGTCGCTGGTCAAGGTCTGGTCAAGGTCTATGTAAAGGGGTGGGACTGTTTGTATTGGCAGAAGAACTGACATCTTAGTAATAGTCAGGAAGTTCAGGCCAAGAACCTTAGTTCGCTCGTCCCTTTCGATCTCCCCAGGACCGCTGCAGTTTCTTTTAAGGAATATGCATTAATGTGACCGGCATCCAAGACAAGACATGATTTTGACTGGACAATTGAAGACTCTTTTGTCTCCCTCCGGCTTCGAAATGAAAGTCAGGTCCAGACTCAATTAGTCCTTCCCCGTCCGTAAAGTGAACCGTAAAAACCATGGTCGCTGACTGACAATCTCACACTGGGCCCTAAAGTATAGGATGACCAGAATTGATATTAATAAAAGACACTTTTATTTACAATAAATATCAAACCCTACCAGCCAGAAATTTTGGAAATGGCAAGAAAGAATCTTGAAAAAAAAAAAATTATGGAGACCGACAGGAATCGCGATCTCTATTTGAAATTCATTCACTTGGAAGTTTTCCCTTTCTACGGCGTTGTTTTGTCCTAGACCGAAATCCTACCTCAGGAGGAGGAGTCGATGTAGAGGGGTGAACATCAGAGGCGGAGATAGTGGACTTATTCCTCTTCCTCTTCCTGGAACCCTGTTAAAGATCAATTCCACAATAAGCCTCAAAACCAAAATTACCATATTAACCCAGTTTTAACCTACCTTGGACAGATCACTCAAGGAACAATCAGACGAAGGTTTGGGATTCAAACCCCGGGCGGCCACGGTTTTTCGTGAAACCTTCCTTTTCTTCCTCCCGGAATCATCAGAGACATCCACAGTGAAAACCTTCCGAGGGAAACTCCTAATTCCCTTAGGTTGATGAGCGAGGTCCTTGATAGTGGAGGACAAGGTAGACCGCCCTCTCCCCGGTAAAGGAAGTCCGGATGCGCAGTGTCCGTGTCGATGGTTCTTCTTTCGGGAAGAGTCCGGAGGAAGATGTTGCGAATAGCCTGTCTCCGGGACAGAAACCTTGGGAATTGATTTCTTTCTTGACAAAACCTTGAGAGGAGTCTCAAATCCAATGGTAGATTTGGAACGGTTCTTCTTCCTTTTCCTCTCTGGGACAACTTTGAGAAGAGTCTCAAGATCAATGGCAGAAGTGGAACGATTCTTCTTTTTTTTTTCTGGGAAAACCTCGGCAGCAGTTTCAGTCCCAATAACAGAAGTCGAACGATGATTCTTCCTCTTCTTCCTGCCTTCCCTTGACAAAACCTGGGGAGAAACTTCCAGGACAATATTAGGATGGGAACGGTTCCTCTTCTTCTTCCGTGGTGGGGAGCGGGATTCGACCTCGGATTCAATCGCAGGCACCGAAATTACTTTGAGTGAATGGTTCAAAGAAAACTCTTCATCTCCATCTGAACTGTCAATCGAAGTAGACGATTCTCCGGACTCCTCAAGTTGCAGTGGATCTTCATCCGAACTTAGACTAAGATCCGTTAAGATCTCTTCGTCTGAACTCCCGGATTCCGATTCAGTATCGCTAGTGGTTTGATTTTGCCCCTGGGGGACCCCTCTCCCGGTCGTATGATAGCCCCGAGGACACCGCGCTGCACCAAACACCGTGACCCCAGCACCGATGGCAAGAGTAAATCCTTTAGGTGGAGCCGCAACAGGTCCTAAGATGGGACAAAATAATAAAAGAAATCGTGATTAGAGAAAGTCCTTGGAGTTGACTCAAATTACGGTACCTTCCCAGATAGAAGAAAGCAAACAGAACTTTTGATGTTCGATTAAATCCCGCTGTGAACTGTAACCCACTTTACAGTTAACCTTAATACACATCAAGCAATCGTCCTTGTGTTTAACTCGTCCATGTTTATCAGGGTGAGCCCCACACTGGCATCCATCACAATCCGTCTGTTGATGGTGGATTAGACTCTCCAGGTCATCAAATGTCTCTAAGCAGGTACACGGGAAACACGTGTTTAGATGACGTTTTTTCTCGTCAAAATTCTGAAAGTGATTCGTATTAGGTAGGGTAGTCATACCTCAAACATATTAAATAAGTATTAGTTTAATTTACCTGCGCCACAAAATTGCATACACAATACAAACAGGTCCAGTTGTGTGCATCCTCTCGAGAGATTCGGAACCCCGAAGAACAATGACATTTCAATAACATCCGGTCTCGCGGGTGGAACTTGTTAAAGTGCTTAGAGGCCGAAGTCATCTCTAAAATTACCCCACAAAGGTCACATTCCGCCCGAGTGAGGCTGTCCCCTTTGTCGTTTGTTGCGTACACAGACGCAGGGAGACCACGAGACAGGATGTCTATTAAAATGGAGAAAAAGAATGATGGGAATGACGAAAATCTGATTGACTTAAAAATAACAATCTCACTATCCTGGGTTTTCTTTCTTACCCTCCATAAAAGTAGGGACAAACAATCGTTGTCCTTCAGATCCCACAAAACAGCTCGTACCAAAGGTCTTAAAAATGAGAAAAAGGTCGTCCACGGCCTTAACAGAATTCAATCCACTTTGACCCACGTAACTGTCCCTAAAAAAATAAAAGAAAAAGGATCTTGAAAAGCTGTCATCAGTAATTAATCATTCCTCCTTACTCCCATTTGGTAGAGAAGTACAATTGCTGTTTCTGGGGAATACAAGCTACGGCCGTCACACACTGGAAGGAGTGTTGATCCGGATTCAACTAAAATAGTAAAAGAATTTAGTGCCTGTAAATGAACTAAGATCTAGGAAATATTAATATAATCCCTCACAATGCGGTCGAAATATTTACTCTCAGTCACCCCTAGTAACTTTAACCAAGCTACTTTCGAGGTAGAGAATTTCCTCCTCAATTTCTTAATTTCCCCCATATTCCACTCGGACTTTGGAATCAAAGGAGGCTGACTCATGTCATGATCCCTCAGTTTCTTCCGAAGGTACGCTCGAAGAACTTTCTGTTGTTCCTTCTTCGGAACAGTCCTCTTCTTTCCCCTCTTGGTAGTGATGACAATTTTCCTCTTTCTGGAACTGGAATCAGCCCCTGCTTTCTTCCGTTTGGGAGACAAGGTTCCATTTGACCCTGTCTTTCCAGACTTCGAAGCGACTATCGGAAGTGGCCTTGGTCGAAGAGTCCTTCGAGGGATACTATGGACATCCGAATCATCCTCGATCATAAGTTGTTTCACCTTCTTAGCAGGAACTCTAGACCTTACTGGCCCTGATGTGAAAAGAAATACTCGGTCAAGATGGGTGGACATTGAAAGAGAAGGAAACAATTATAGCTTAAATAGGAAATTCTTACTTTGATTGGACCGTAGGGATCGTTGACCTCGCCCTTGTTTCTGCCGCTTTGATTCTTTTACCACAGTTGGCGATTCAGATAATTCAGAATCACTCTCAGATAACTCAATTAATGGGATAGATTGTTTGCGATTTTTCTTCGGCGCCATGGAGACTTGACACGATTGATGAGATCCGAAACTGATGGAGTGAATGAGGGACACGGAATGAGGACTTGAAAGCACAATCTAGAGTTTTGACACCAAATTGCTTCTGTCGTATTTTTACAGAACAACCCTCGTTTCTCCAAAAATAACAAATGAAAGGAGGACTTTGGATCCAAGTTGGGTTGCCGACGGTCATTGAGCAAAATAAGACAAGAGAGGCTTTGTTAAACTTTGAATGAGTAGAGCTCAATCAATCGTAAAAACAAAGAACTCCTTAGACCCAAATCGGGTACAAAATGGAATTACTGCAATGAAGGTTAATTTCAAGAGTGACTTTGAAACCTCGGGAATCTCTATTTAAATACAAATCAGTGTTGAAAAAAAAAAAAAGGGCCAAATCAATTTCACATTCTACATTTCTGGTCTGTAGCTCTTTCTGTTATTTAAGGAAGATTACTCTTGCAAAGGTGTTGACCTGATATTGTGACGGAGAGCTGGCAAGAGGGGCTCTTTAAAGTGCACGAGGTGAGCGGGTCTCGAGTCGCTTAATTGGAAACCGATCTGAGCGATCTAATTGACCAGCATAGAAACCAGGGTTGGTTGAGCCACCAGTGCCGACTTTAAGTTCCATGACGGTTTTCGCTTGGGGCACTACAGATTGAGTTATACTCTATGTAGTTGACTGTCTTTGACCTTATTACTGTTGGTAGTGAACGAAATTGGCTTGACGGCTGGACATAGTGACTAACTTCGTTTCCAGTGACAATAGTAATCACGCTAACGCGCTAATAGCAGCGACGGAATTAAAGGACAATGGTCATTGTCAGAATTAAATGGACTCCGACAGGTGGGTAGAAGCCACCATCCCATATACACCTGGATAAAACCCATGTACAAACCCAGGGTCCAGTGGTGAGATATTTACGAAACCCCACTTAGACAATGAAACCCTTCATCACGACGGCCGTGTCTTATTTTCCGCGAACGTATCAGGTTGGCCAGATGACCCTACCAAGCTGCGCGTCCTGTTTCCCACTGAGTCCATGTCGTCTGGTTTTAATAAGGAAGGCATTGAGCTGCAAATCGGGTTAGTTAACCCGGTTCTAAACCAATCACGTCATTTATCAATCTGGAGGTACGGGACGCACAAGTTCGTCCATCCCAATGATTGCTGTTTATATGTACGGGACGCACAAGTTCGTACATCCCAATGATTGATGTTCACATATACGGGACGCACAAGTTCGTACATCCCAAAGATTGTTGTCCACATATACGGGACGCACAAGCTCGTACATCCCAATGATTGTTGTTCATATGGAAGGAATTCACTAGCTCATCCATCTCGAAGATTGTTATTTGGGTAGAGGGGATGCACACGATCGTACATCCCAGAACCTTTAATTGTCCACTCTTAGTAAAGCCTGATCAAGGCCGGTCATCAAAATTATCAAACTAATCCCATGGAATGTACTGGTTCGTCCATCCGGGACCTTGTTGCTTAGATATGTGGGATGTACGAGGTGATCCATCTCGGTATTCAAATTGACAAAAACAAAAGGGGTTACACGGAGTCGTCCATCCCAACCACTAGGGAGGGACTCCAGTGAGATGTGTGGAACTGACCATCCCATGGACTGTCACTTAATTTAAAACGGATGTAGGTGGTCACCAGTCGAACTCTTAGGCCCACTCTCCCACAAAAGTACTAGATTACCAATCATATGTCGGAAATTGAATTCGGATAAATTCGGGATTTAAAATCAGTATTTTCATCTGAATGCCACAAGATGAACGAGCTCGTACAACTCGACACTTCACTCTGGGTATAGGGGGATGTACAAATACCGACTATGAATAATTAGTGCCACCTTCCAAAGTAGGTTAACATGATTAGAGATGATTTAAAAATTGGTCTTCAAGATCAACAAAATTAACTCTCCTATCCAATTCTGTTGATAAAATCCATACTGAACCCGTGGGTTAATACTAATTGTAGTTATTCCTTCCTAACAGGAAAGATGTTGAGAATCCATATTAGAGGAGTCGCTGTTGACTGTAAGATTAATCAAAATAGTCACACGACTACAATTGGACTGGACTTGCTCAAAACGTGTGAACTGAAGATGATTCCCTATGAATCAACAAGGAACAGAGATAAAGGACAACAAAACCCATTGAAAGGAAAAAGAGACAGGGATAAACTAAAGGACAGAAGAATGGATGAAGGAACTTTAAAATTTGAACAGGAAGAGTCCCATTTGGGAGTGATTTGGATCAAACTCGATTTTCATCCAAAAGTGAAAATTTCAACCACCTGTTACGTTAAAGTCGGACAAGGATTTGAAGTTATTCTGGGCTCACACTTCCTTACAAATTACTGCAGGGACGTGGATTACAATACGGGAATGCTTACATTTAAAAATAACGTGATGATCCCGTTCCTTCCAAATCCTGGATTTCACATAAGTGATCAAAGACTTCAGGAAGACAAAGAGTTGAGGGTCATCCTCACTCGTAAGGGAAAGGAAACCTGGTTTTCAAAGTTAAGAAAAGTTGACCCAGTAGTTAGACCCCATAGGGACCACAAACGTCCAAAATACTTAACAGATTATACTAACTAAAACCTTAGACGCTACTGCCTGCTTGCCTCTCCAGCTAAACTTTTCGTTCTTCTAACCAGTCTTTTAACTATAACGTAAACTGAAAGAACTTATAATTTCCCCCAGAAATCAATAATGGTTGAAGGCAAGGACTACCAAACCATTGGTCGAAGTGTGGATGGCCGACATTTCCGCGACCTTATGTACCCGGATGTGGTCGATTCAGAACAGGGACAGCTCACAGTCCAGATAATTTGGCCTAGACCGTGGTGGACTGACATATGCTTCCAGGTCCACTACGATCCAAGACCGCCGGTACCGGCGAACCAAAACATCTATAATCTGCTTACACAACGTCCTCAAAATCTGAGTAACGTTCCACCGATTCCTCTCTCTAATTTGGTGGGTACAAAGCCCCACCAAAACCAACTACTCCTCAATGCAGAAAAGGATCTGTCCTTCATCTTACATTGTCACCTGTTCTTCCCAAATGTCCCCATCAATGGAAACAAACTTGGGTCGAAGGTCTACCATTTCCACCTGATCGCGGAGGTTGATGCTGTGGTCACAGCCAACAGTATTTCCTTTCCACATCCAGAAATCCCACGTTACCATGATGAAAGGGCCTTTGGAAGTGGGCTCCGCCGTCAACACGTAGTGGCTAACTTCCAATGGGCAACCTTAATCATCGAAAAGATCCGAAAAATCCACAAAACTTGGAATTCAGGCGAAGGTCTCCAGATACTGACTCCTTCATATTTGCGTGACCATATTTTCCAACTGTTAGTAGAGGCCAATGCTCCTCTATACAATGCAGATACAGTCGATCAACAGGATAGGTTCAGACCAATATACTTAGCTTTAGGTTTTATATTGTTAACAAGTTTCCCACACAAAATTAACCCAGCTTACCCCTGCTTAGTCCTTAACAACCAGTCAGCAGAGGCCAGGGATAATGGCCACGCTCGACGATTGCTCTCTCGTCCTGCACTTCTGGGAACAACTTTACCGGACGATCATCACTTACAGACGGAAGAATACCGTCAGGAAGTGAGAACTGCCATGAGACTAAGTCTCAGCCAAGGATTGTACTTCAAAATCAACAACATGACCGATAGTAAAGTGTCAGACACTTATCTGCTGGACCTATACACCTCGGACCGTCCGAAGATCGTTTATGTGGAGGTTGACTACCTCCATAAACCTGGAAATTCCATACCATTTTCCATTTCTTCAATTAAGTATGGCATGACTAAAGCGGATTTAGTGGACGACCCAAAAGCGAACACCTATTTCCACAAACTTCAAGACAAAGCTCGTCTAGAAGTAGTGAGGATGGACGTTCACGACTATGAGACTCATCCTGACAGGGAAGAATACTATCTTCCCCGGTTTGGCGATCCACAGAACCGGATCGATGACATAATAGACGGGATCAATGGGGACGTAATCAGGACCCCAACCCCTGAACCCCCAGGCGAAGATGGTTTTGACGGTGATTTTGAGCCAGAGGCCATGGACAGTGACCATGAACAGGACCAACGGGACATCTACAACAATAACGATAACGATAATTACGCCCCGGATATTGGTGACGACAGGAATGAAGAAAATGACTTACCTGTCCAGGCCCCAATCGCGAGGGAGGGTGGATGAAGGATTCATAATTCAGATTTAGGTTGACCAACCAGCTTCAAACCCACAGCTTCTCCGAGCTAAAAAAAAAAAAAAAAAAAAAAAATCCAGCTTTTGACCTTATTTATAATGAAACGAGATAATTTGAGCTTACTTCCGCTTTGACTCTACTGCTTATCAGAACGAACTAAAACAGTTAAGTCCTTTTATGATAATAAGAATCTTAAATAGACGATCCCACTTGGGAGTTGTGGTACAGTAACATGTGAATGTAAATTTTACAACTTAACCAAACTTAATGACGCTAAGGTAATTCACCTAAGGAGCACCAACAAGTACAAGTAATACATTATAAGTTCTTAAGTAATCCACTACTCTAAAGACTGGATAATTCGATAACTAATCTGTTATCTCAATGGAGGGGAACTTGTATAACTGTTTATAACCTGCCATCTGAAAATATGAGAAGATGACATTAGGAATGGTTTCACCAACCGGAGAATTTAGATTTGTTAATACTCTTAACGTTAAGACATATATAATTTAGACATAGAAGGATTGGATTAATCGTCTTGATTTTCAACCTGACACCTCAAGTGTTGTGAATGTAAAAATGAAACTGTAAATAAAACTTGTTAGAGTAATAATTGAGAAATATCTGAGTTGGTGAATTAAAAAGTTTTTCTTAAATAATATGGTTCTCACATGGCCGTTCTCACCGCGCTCCATCATGTAAAAATTCAATTGATCTCATATCCCATTGTAAATTTGGCTGTAAATTCTGCCTTGTAATGAATATGTACCTGGCCAGAGGAAACAAACATAGGAGACTCATTAGGAGAATGGGTTTCAAGGAATTCAATTAGAACATGGGTTCTGAAAGTGTTGTGATAAAGAGTTTTCGTAATGGAAATTCTCTCGAGTTCAGTGCCTTGGCATTCAGGCGTAATTAAGTCGCGACTAAACTAAGAGAGAAAATTCCCTCATGAGGATTAAATCCGGAAACCCAATTCGCACTGTCTGGATAATGTGCTGGTGGGTAATCCGTGAATTTTGATTGTTGAAAGGAAGTGCAGTGAATCTGGTCCTGATTGACGATCACTGGCATTATGGATGACGAGTTAGCACGGCAATTGGAATCACTCCAAATTGAAGGAGAAAAAGAAAACGTCTCCTCGGGGGAGGATGAGTACCAGGAGGATGAATGGATTCCTCCTGAGGAAGATCAAATGGCAAAACAGGCTTTCCAGCATCTGCAAAAGGGAGCCGCCGGATCTGGAAGAACTCAAGGGCACTTGAGATCTGACAATTATGGAATTTCTCGCGAATTCCATACAACAGAGGATGAAGTGAGAACCTCACTGCCCGGAAATAAGGATCCCTATAGTCTCCTGAGACATGGACACTCGGATCCTAATCTGACAAGACCCACCTGGCACTCAGCTCGGAATGGAACCTACTTTCCGGCTGGTGGGTCCGGAGGTGGAGCAGGAGGTAATGGAGCAGGAAGTAGTGGAGCGGGAGGAAGTGGAGGTGGAGCCGGAGGCAGTGGAGGTGGAGGAGGTGGAGGTGGGACGCCACCAACACCCGATCCAAACGCCATACGCCCCGTCCGAATCTCTATGACTCCAACTAACTTCTCTGGAAATAAGGGAGCTGATGCTCAGGCATATATCACCAGCTTTAACACCATTAGTACTTGTAATGGGTGGACAGAGCAGTTGAAGTTAACCTTTTTGCCACTGTACTTGACCCACTTTGCGAGTCGTTGGTACAAAGCCGCCACATCCCAAAGGCGAAGGAGTGGGAAAGGAGACTGGACCTGGGCGGAGTTAGAGGAGGCGTTCATTCGGAATGCCACCTGTGCCCACGTCAAGTCAGACGATGAGTGGAACCTACTCATGCGTCGACAAAAGTCGGGAGAAACGGCCTTGGAATATCTCTACGATGTGCAAAACCTCGCAGATAGGGTTGACCCAGACATGTCAGATGCACTAAGGATTAAACACACCCTCAGAGGTTTGGAACCTAACCTCAAGAGGAAAATTAAGTTCCATATGCCGCAAACTATGGAAATGCTACAAAGCCTCTTAGAACTTGAAGAGGAAGAGGACGGGATTGAAAAATATTCCCCGAACCAGGATGAATTAGTATTTATGACTCATTCAACCGAATCCTCACAGAGTGATCGACGACAGTTGAAGGATGAAAAGTTGGTCCCAACCTCTGATCAAAATAACAGAACGGAGCAATGGATTGAAGGATCAGTTAAAGAGCAAGGTCGTTGGGTGTCTGCTTCTGCGCAGCAACATAAGGCTTGGAGTCAAAAAGGGAATTCCTTTCCCCGCGGACGAAATGACAACTTTGGGAATAGCTCCCGACGCCCGTGGTTCAACCAGGGACGTCCATACCCAACGCCACACTTTAAAAATTTGCAACCAGATCAGGATCAACTCACGAGAGGTAATTGGCGTCAGAATGTCAATCGCCAGGAGGGAAATTGGCGCTCAAATGGGAATCGCCCTGACGGTAACTGGAGCCAAAACCCCGATAGACAGGAAGGGAATTGGCGTCAACCTGAGAACCGAGGGAATAATGATTGGCGACTAAATGACCATCGTCAGAACGGAGAGAACTCTGACAGGCGAATCACCAGATCCCAAGCTTGGATTGATAGACTGTGCTTTCGATGCAAGTCTAAAGATCACTTTGTGGGAAATTGTCCATTTCCACCAAACTGGGAGTCGGAAAACTGGCAGAGCCGGGCTCACGAGAATCGAAATTAAGTGAGTCCGGCGCACTAGACAATCTTCTACAAAGTGCTTTTCATATAACTCGAGTGACAACTCCTTATGTGATGGTCTTTGCCAAGATAAATGGTTTCCAGATTTGTTGCGTTGTAGACTCTGGTGCCTCAGGAACTATCCTTAACTCAAAGTTTGTGGAACCTTGCAAACTTTCCTTGGAGGAAGACCCTACCCTTGTCAAAGGATTAGATGGCACTCCAGTAAAAATCAAAGGTCAAGTTCGCACCAGCCTTGAGTTTCACCGGCGGGTGAAAATCCCTGTCCACTGTTGGGTTATGGAAGGAGTGGAAGACTTTGACCTATTACTGGGGAATAATGTTCTTCGGAATTGGGTGAAATCGTTGGATTATGAAAATAATCAACTAGTTTTTAAAAATGGAGTAACAGTGGATTTATGCAATGACTCTGAAATGTTTACTGCCCGAGCCAGGCTACCTTCACAACAAGACATGCAAAAGACCTCAAACCTTAAGAACAAAAGGTATGAAGCCGTCTATGTAGGAGAGGGGATCAATTTTGGGCCTTTTGATTCATTCAAAGTAATGGCTCTTGTTATTGACACTGGAGTTACAAACGAAACAAATCCTCTGTTGCCAAAGGAATTTACTATTCAGCATGGCTCTCAAGCTGATATAATAATGGACCTCTTTATCCCTACACAAACCGTGAGTCGACTTACAGACAGTAAGGAAATTGGAATCAATGTAAAGACCACCGGTAAACCGGTCAAGCTGATTCAGGGAACAAGACTTGGTTATTTACAACCAGTACTGGACTCACAAATCTTCACCTTGGATGTCACTACTGGAATGGGTATTCCCCAAATGGGTGATGAACTTACAGAGGAGGAAAAGGCTAAATTCGTTGACCTTATAAAGGAATACGATGACATAATTGCAAAGCCTGATCAACCAATCAGCTCCTCAAAACTCATGGCAGAGCCCATTGAATTACTCCCGGATTCTAAACCCGTACGATCAAAACCCTATAATTACTCCATAGCGGAGAAGAAGGTCATTGACGACTATGTTGACAAACAACTTCGTAATGGAAGCATTATTCCTTCTAATTCTGATTGGGCGGCTCCCATTGTTCTGGTAAAAAAGGGGCATAGTTCAGGAGAGACAAGAGTATGTCAAGATTACCGAAAATTGAACGGAATCACGAAGAGACTGCTCTATCCTACTCCATGTATTGATGCTCTGCTGGACAATCTCCAAGGACAACAGTTCTTCTCCAGCCTCGATCTCAAAGCTGGGTACAATCAAATCCGTTTACCTGAAGTGTCCCAGGAGTTGGCTGCCTTCATTTGTCACCGTGGCCTATTCCAGCCACTAGTGATGGTATTCGGCCTGTCCAACTGTCCAGCCAATTTCCAACGAATAATGAACGACGCTATGCATGGCCTGCTAGGGAATATTGTGATCTGCTACTTAGATGACCTCATTATCTTTTCCAAAGATGTTGAGAGTCACCTCTCTAGATTGCGTCAAGTATTTGATCGATTACGGAGCGTTGAACTCAAACTCTCACTCGAGAAGTGTCACCTCTGCTTAACTGAGATTAAGGTCTTGGGTCACATTGTCAACAGAGAGGGTATAATGACAAATCCTGAATTGGTTGAAAAAGTGAAAAACTTTAGAACCCCAAAGGATGAATCTGATGTTAGGTCTCTCTATGGCCTGGCTAGTTACTATAGACGGTTCGTCAAGGACTTCTCTAAACGAGCCCGGCCATTAACCCAGTTGTTACAAAAAGATGCTCCATTCATTTGGGGAGATTCACAACAAGCAGCTTTTGAGGATCTGAAACTAGGCCTATGTACAGCTCCAATCCTGAAACACTGGGAACCAACGTTACCAGTCCAAGTCCACTCAGATGCATCAGATTATGGACTAGGGGCAGTTCTAGTACAGATCAAAAACGGTAGGGAGCATGTTATCCAGTATGCTTCAAGGTCACTCACTCCAGCTGAACGTAATTACGGGGTCACGGAGAAAGAACTTCTAGCTCTTCTTTTTGCTCTAGAAAAATTCAGGTATTTCATCTATGGAATTCCTTTTGAGGTTGTAACAGACCACAGCGCTCTCCTTTGTTTGAAGCATGGGAATTCAATTAAAAATGCGAAACTGCAGCGATGGGCTGTGAGACTGAGTGAATTCGACTTCACTGTCAGTTACAAACCGGGAAGACTTCACTCCGACGCAGACGCATTGTCTCGAATGCCAGAGTGCATTGATAAGGGTCCAAATGAATTGGAAATCTCCGAAGAAGGAAAACTCATTGGGGTTCAGAGAGTCGAGGATGAATTCCTTAATTTTCCCATCTACAATACAGAGATTTTAGACTTACCTGGAGCACAGGAAGACGACACTTTCTGTGAAATTGTTCGAAAAAGGATGGAAAATGGACGTCCAATCCTGCATATAGAAATGCGAGGTGGGTACTTGTATTATAACAAAAAGAAACCCCGTCTCGTAGTTCCAGAATCCCATCAAACGAACCTGATGAGATGTCTTCATTCAACCCCAACAAGCGGACATAAAGGTAATGCAGCAACCTATGCACTCATAAAATTACATTATTATTGGCCAAAGATGAAATCCATGATTAAGGAATTTACAAAGAGGTGTCAAGAATGCCAACAAGCTAAGCGGCCTTATAGGAAACCAGTGGGGCTCTTGTCACCATTACCAATCCCCGATGCACCCCATAGTGCGGTGTCTATTGACTTTGCGGGCCCTTTTAAACAAACCCCAAGGGGAAACAAACACTACATTCTATGTACATGCATGTTGACTCGTTATGTGGTTGCTAAGGCGACCCCTGACCAAACAGCAGAAACAACAAGTAAATTCCTGTTAGATGAAGTCATTTTAAAATTCGGACCACCCTCATCCATATTGTCAGATCGTGGTTCTGCATTCATGTCCGAGTTGGTAGTGCACATGTTAAAATCCCTTGATGTGAAACCAAAACACACTTCAGGGTACTGGCCACAGTGTAATGGCATGACGGAGAGACAAAACTCAACCTTCAAGGGAGCAATGAGGGTACTTCTAGATGGGAATGAACATGATGAATGGGACACACTAATTCCCCATATCTCATGGAGTGTCAACACCACTATTAATGCGACAACTCAACAAACTCCTTTCTTCCTCATCTTTGGGAGAGAGGCAATACAACCCGTTGATCGTGGCCTGCCAATTCATCATGAAAAGAACCGCATGAAGGAAATTAGGCTAATTAAAATAGCAAGGACAGCTGTCAAAAATACCATAGAAAAAGAACAGAATCGATATAAAGCTCGATATGACAAGGGAAGGGAACAGCCAGAATACATTCGAGGACAGCTGGTTTGGGTTAAAAATCATTTCACGAAAGAGGGTCAAACCCCAAAACTTATGAAAAGATGGGAGGGCCCTTACGTTGTCATGAACAAATTGACACCCCTTCTTTACAGGGTTAGTTATGGTATTGCTGGGGAGCCCTTTGTCACAAATATTAACAGAATGAAACCACTTTATGAACCCTATGAGTCGGGTGAAAGTGAAGAAGAGGTGGACCTCGAACTAGAGAGATTTGAGTGGATAAAAGAACTCCAATCAATCGTGGAAAGATTAGAAGAAACCCGAGGATGGGAAAATCTGAGGGAACGCCTCAGTCCAGGGAAACTAAAGAGAGTAAATCCTAAAAGCCCGCTAACTCTGGTCTTTGGTAAAGAACTTAAGGTTATTTTGCAACCCGCAAAAGTCCTGAATCTGTCATCAGATTCACCTCTTCTGCACACCATAATAGATTCACATTCCGAATGTGTCGTTCTGATCACCAACGACTGTGAAAACCATCCAAAACGAGGATGTGAATATGAAGTAAATCGGGAAGAGGGAAAACTATTCCTCTTTATTCACCAACGCTGGGAACACAATGGTCTCATTAATTTGGACGCCACGGTGAGCTGGACCTCTGTTAAAACAACTCCATCACCGCCAAATTACTATCAGGAATTGACACTCATCTTAATGACTAAACCCCTAGCTTTAAATCTTTGTAAAGATCCGAAACAGGAGATTAATAAGCTGGATGATCTCATGGATGTGATAAGAGGGAGGATGAAAGAGAGTAAACGTCCTTTGATCGTCTCCTGTAAAGATAGAGAAATGGCCGCAACAATTGCCATAACGTACGGACATATTTATGACATCTTCCAGGAGACACCAGTGTTCAAAAAGGTGCACACGGTGGTGAAACAGGTAGCCCACAGAATACCACAATTGGCGGCGGAACCCAATTACCTCCGAACAATCTGTTTCACTCTTCTTAAGTACTTCCATGTTCACACTAAGGGTCCCCAAAAACAGGTCCAATTCCATGAGTCCATTCAAGACGCTAATCCCGAGGAAGCATTCGATGACATTCAGAGTGATCCAATAGAGCCTGAACCTGTAGAATCTGAACCGGAAGAGGAATTAGACTTGACCAGTCGAGAGGGGCTAAGGGAAGAACCACCAAAGCCTGAAAGCTTTCATGATGATACAACATCTAGAGACGCAGATTCAGAACCAGAAGAGACTATCCCTGAGGCGGAGTCTTCATTAGCTTCTGGGGAATCAGAATCAGAGGAGGATTATGAGGATGAGTTAGAGGAAACCCTGGCCAATGAGGGCACCGTTGATAAACCAGAAGTTAGTACTCGGGCAGGGCGCAAAATCATACCACCATCCCATCTTAAAGACTATGACCTCCATTAGTACACCACCCCATAATTAACTCAAACTTAATTAAACCAATTAATCACTTTGCAATTAGGTTAACTTGCGAATCTTCTTATTATTCAGGAATCACGGTAGTATGTTTGCACAGTCTTTCATACTCCTCTGGTTGATTGAGCTCTCTTCCCAAGCACCGACGGGAGAACTAACTCAGGATGAGGAGGTGCAAATGTTATTCTCAAGCTTGGGATACAAAAAGACAACTTTGTATTATTGCAATTCCTGGAAATCTGGAATGTCCTACCGCCTACCTAAACCAATTGAATGCTCAATGCCACCACTTGAAGAGGAATCAAAAGTGGTAGAAATATCATTCTATTGGGATGACATTTCAATCCAACCTACCGTTGGATATGAATGTTATGGCGTTAAAACGATAAATGAGCGTACTTGGTTCTTCTTTGGAGCATCCACGGAATCTACGGTCAAGGAGAAAGTTTATGTCTCCCCCCTTTCGTGTAGGGAGATGGTCAACAACCAGAGGACACCCACAGGCTTTCCCATGGAAAGGAAAATGGAAGGATTTCATGCTACTAATTTTAAAGGGAATGCAGATTGGGCATGGCCCCATTTAACACGGCATGAGGTGACTAACTATTTCTACGCAAAATTATTGATCACAGCCGATCAATTTGAGGACAAGATCCGTACAACGACGTCCTTGAGCGATGAGTGTTCTTACTCAACGGGGAGTTGTAACACGGAACTGGGATCCTTGATATGGGACACTACTCAGCTAAAAAGGTGTCGCTTAAAGAAAGGGGACACCACCATGTGTCTGAAAACCGGTGACAGAATTAGTTGCCCGGAAAATTCCATGTCAATTTCTCACATTTCTCTACAAAAGATTTGTAATTTGAGCATGGGAGTCAGTGCACAGGGGATTATAATCGCTTCTAGTGAACCCCAAGAGGTACATAAAGGGATGGAAAGTTCAACGGTAGTTGACCACTTCATTTCAATGACCGGACACAAACGACGGACTAGAGAAGTAAAAAGTAGAGGTTGCAATCCATCAATGTATAGTTGCTTTAGCCGTGAAACCGGTGAAGCCTTTTTAAATGCTTCTAAATCTTATAATGAAAGGTTAAGGCATGGAGTTGGGAATGGAAATGTGGGAATAATGCCAGCAAATGAGATCAATAGTCGTTTTCAATTCATGTACGACTTAATCATGAACAGTTACAACTTTGGTATCCATTTACTTCACACTGAAATCTGTCAAACCAACAAAAGACAATTGGAAATGTTACTTAGCATTGCAGAAAGTGGAAACCCGTCTATATTGTTGAGAACGTTACTCATGACTAAGAGCTACAAAGCAGTGGTTCTAGGAGATATAATTTCGCTAATAGCCTGCGAAAAAGTCAACAATTATATGATGGTACCAAGAAATACTTGCATTGTGGAATTTCCTTTACGCTTTATGAGCCGCTCTGCTGATCAAAAGGTTGGTTACCTAGTTCCTCTCTCTCATGAAATTGTGGAGACACCTTCACCTACATCGTGTCCTCCGCCAGATTTCTACTTTGAATTGAGTGATCGAGTGGTCCACCTTACGAATCGAAGCATTGTCACTACAATGCCCATACTGCCAAGAGCAGGAGATGGAGCTAATTTTAGTTTCCTTCCACCTCTGACTTTTGACGCTCCAGGAGTATATTCACAAAGGGAAATCTCAGCCATTGATTCTGTCCATGCTCTCCTAAGAGATATGAGGAATCGATACAAAATTGACGACATAATTCGAGATCAACAGAACGGAATCACCTTAAGAGGCGATCAGACTCAGACCCTTGGAAACCTTAGGGATCTTATCACTTCCCCCTTTGAAGATTTCTTCCGAAAACTGCTTTGCATTGGTCTTATCATATTGGCCTTAATCATATTAATCTGGGCCTTTAGGAAACCGTTGTTTAAACTAATAGGTCAGTTAGTTAACAAAGTAAAAGAAAGAATAACAATTAAACCAATAGAGGGCAGAGCAGTTATCCCTCTCCATGGAATTCAATCACAAATTCCAATGGAAATCATGCTGCAGGATGAAAACGGAGAGGCGTCAGCACCACCTTCGACGCCAACGCTAATTCATTCGTCCAAGTCGAACCGACTTGGCCAGAGCGGAATAAAACACAAGGCTAGAAAACATAGGAACTTCTACCCTTCACTTGAAGACATAACGGCCTCCGAATGTGACAACATTCTCACTAAAGTTATCCGGGATACTTCCACAGACAGGAAGCACCCTTTGGCATAAAACTAATTAGAATTGACGGGGCGGTTGACTTAACATTATGACCTAATTTACCCTGTCTCTATCTCTTATCCTTACTATGCCAATAATTAATGAGAGAATGATGCCCTTAATAAATACGGATTATTGATTGTTGATTTGAAGATTTAAAAACATGAACCGAAGATCACCGTTTTCCATTCCAAACATGAATGTGAATCCGGATGGCGCCCTAAGCTACCGCTTATGGATTGATACGATCAGGAGGCAGTACAATCAAGTCAACGGGAGAGTTGCTTTTAACAATGTGCTCTTCTGTGAACGCCAGTATGCGTATAACATCTACCTGGACGCCATCAAAGACGCCACAACCGTGAACGCGAAATTGGCTAGAATCCTAGCTATGCCTGCACGCATCGCTCAATACACGGTGCAACATCCCATTCCACCGAATGAGGAACGGGCGATTGCTGGACCTTTCTTTGAACACCAACGTCGAGCAGGCTTTGCAACCGAAAGCCAGTTTGGTAAAACCGCCAGATCATCAGAGGAAACTCAGAAGAAAGAGGAACCACAACATGAGAATCAGGGCAAGCCATTGCCTCCACCAATTCGGGGAATTCTGCAACGACCACAAGAAAAACACTGCCAAATAATGGTCCAAGGAACCCTTGGAAGAGAAGGCCGCGCTAGAGAAAGGCAGGGACCCGAGGGAAAAAGGATGAGATCAACCTCGTCTCAAACGACACCAAGGTCACCGACTCCAAATCGGATTACCCAACTGGAACAAACATTGGCAGATCTTAAAAACCAGCTTGCAGAAATGAAAGAGAAACAGAAAAAGGAGCAATCTCCAGGCCGAATTTTACCAAAACAAAGACTTCAGTCTATTGTGGTGATTCCACCTGAGAGCCGAAACTTCTACACTCAGGGTGCAGCGGCATCTGTAGCAAAAATTCCGAGGCACAAAACAACCAATTCAAAATGCGGAAAAACTGGATCCAAAGAAATGGCTCAGCAACCTCACCGCCAGACGATTGATGTCAAAATAGCAGCCACCACTTCATCATCTGTTGCTAAAAATTCAACCAATCAGAACCCAGACTCAACCAAATCAAAGGGAGATGTCAAGGTTGCACAAATACAACCACGGAAACCAAGTGTCGTGACTGGCCAACAGCTGAACGCGACACACGAGAAGCAACATCGTTCGAGCTCAGTTGAATCCAATATCTCGGATTCTTCCACAAAGACACTTCCGGTCCTATCACCTTTGGACACACATGCATCTGGACAACCATTGACCCCAAACCCAATCGGGGAAGAAATATGCAAAACGGAGGACCCTACCTTTTGCATACTCGATCTGGATACCGGGAAAACAACCGGTCGAGACTTTGAAACGGGTATGCCGGCAGATGAGGAAACCCCGGGCTATTTGGACCTTTTGCAGTTGGATGATGTCACCATGGATCCTGATGCTGACCTTGGACACGAGGAATTGTATGAGCTGTCGGAGACGGAAGCGGAACTTGGGATTCCATTGACACCCGGCCAGTTCATGGAGGAAGACATGGATGAGAATTAACTTCAGCCATCCTCCCATTACATCAACAAAATTCCAACCACAAATTGGAATAAAGCTTGCTAGTATTGTTCTTACCTTACGATTATTTTCTCTTTTCACTTTTAAAAATGAATTAACCAGTTAGTATTCAGTTCGTAGTTTACTTAGTTCATAAGGTTCTACTTTAAAGCCAATCCACCTGTAAACAAACTAGAATTCTTGTGACGTTAATGAACCATTGATAATTAATAAGGATTCTTAAAATAAGTTAAAACCCATGTTGTAATTCCCCTTTTAATAAGTACAATAGATTCTTCTTGAATAGATCTATTAGTTAAGGAATGTATTCTAAGAATCTATGAACCTAGGATTTGCAAAATATTTCTGCAATACATGTTTGTCGGGACGACAAAAATCTTTAGTGTGGGGGCGTGTTATGGTCACATAACTCCCTCTTACGGACAGACGAAAACCATTTGCAGAAATGAACTACTCTCTTTACACACAGAG
>VNWY01000973.1:0-23594 GCA_009869845.1 Pseudachorutes palmiensis | reverse complement strand
CCATAAGGAGGAGGCCCTCCAAATCCTCCATGGGGGCCAAAGAATCGTTCATGACTTGACTGGAGGTGGGCGAGGATATTTGGAGGAGGGACTCCGCGACCTCCATTTCCTTGTGGTGGTGGCGGCATTCGGTACATCATTTGAGAACCACCGGGAGGTTCACGTTTAAACTGCTGGAATGCCTGCAACGGTGGTCCAGAACCGCCTGGATTTGGTATCCGAAGAGGAGGAGGGACAAAACCAGTCCTGGAAATGTTAATAAAAGGTCCAAATCAGTTCATTGCATTGAAGGATCTCTACTTTAGATATTCAACTTGGATTTCGAAACGTCAACTTCGTATAAACACTCTAAACTACAAAATGAATTGAATCATTTTACCTTGGCGGCGGCCCGCTACCAGGAGGATATGGAGAGCTGTTCAATGGAGGTGGTTTCACCATAGACTGCGGCGGTGGACCCCTCCCTTGATAAGGAGGCGGTGGAGGACCCAGATTTCTATCCCACGGAAACCTACGCAAAAATAGAAACGTCAATTCGCATTAAGAGAATGAGCTTGAATGGGACTTGGAAGAGAGTGCAATTGAAGTTTACCTCATTGCTTGATTCGGAGGGTAGTAGGCGGGGTTAGGCACTCGGGAGATTTCTGACGGTGGGAGTAGCGAATGTGCTTGATGTGGTGGTGAGGAGAGACCTCGATGTGGCGGTGTCACCTTCCCTGGGAACATTGGCGGTGCAACAGTAGAAGGGGGCAGAATAGGCCTTGATACTGGAACTGGGGAAGAATTTGTGCCTTGTGGGAGACCAGGGGAGGACGGAGGAGGCGTATGAGGAGGAACCTGTTTCTTACTCCCACCACCAGAAGAGGCTAGGATTTCACTCATCATGAGATTCGTTGATGGTTGGGACACAGCGGTCAAAGGTGGCTGGGGAGGGAGTGGAGCAGGAGCTGGGGATGATGAGTTTGGCGGTGGGGTTTTACTCCTGGAGCCACCTGGGCTGGAGATCGATGACACCACCGTAGGGATTATAGAAGGCGGCAGTACCGCCGGAGTAGACATTCGTTTCCCCACAGGAGGAAATGGCGGAGCTGGAACCGGCTTGAGTAACTGTTGAGCGAGGAGATTTGACTCTTCTTCGGATCCCGATTCGCTACTGCTGCTCATCACAACGGGTGCTTTCTTCTTACTTCCACTGCCCTTTGCACTAGGGGATTTGCTGTTGGAATTCTTCCTAGCAGCAGTAGCCGCTGCTGCGGCAGCTGCAGCTTGAGCCGCGTTCAACTCCGCAACTAGCTTTTTTGAACTTGATGGTCCATCAGAGTCGTCTTCATAATCAGAGGCCCTTGGCTTCCTAAAATGAACAACAATAATTAACTCTATACCACAGCACAGTGACAATAGAACTGTATGGTTTTGGTTAATCTTACTTTCGTTTTGGGTGAATGTTTCCATCGTCGTCGGACTCGCCTGATTCCAAAAGGACCTTGAAGTCAACCTTCTTCCCACGTGTCGATCTTTTGTTCGATGATTCAGTGTCACCTTTCTTTACTTTTCCACCGTGTTTCTGGAAATACAGATTAAAAGTATGACGGGCAACGGCAAACCTTGTATTAAAAATCTATCCTCATAGCTTCAACAAAAACTTTATTCAACTGGCATTTTGAAATGGCAAAACAAAAATCAAATCATAGGGTCAACTTCTTAGGTTCATTTCTCTTGAATCCACTCAAGTCAAACTTAAACTTTCCATTTTTAAGGCTTACATGATAACTGCTAGGAGGGATAAGTTTAGCTGGCGCAATTGGGATAGTATGAGAAGATGGTAATGTTTTAGAACTCACACTCCAGGCTCGATCTGTGTCATCCTCATCCACCCTCTTCTTTTTCTTCTTCGCTGGAGTGGTCCTGGGCTTGGATTTTGGTCCAGGGTTGAGTAAAAATGCTGATTTCCGGAGCTTTGATGGTGGCGTGTAAGGTGCCTTCTTTTTCTTTTTCTTCTTTCCCCATGTCTCATCATCGGATTCGGAAGCTGTTGAAGCTTCAGTCTCTTCTTCCGATCCCCAACCACCAGCAGGTTCATCTTCGTCGTCTTCCTGATCACTTTCATCGTCTGTTGAAGAAAGGAAAGCAAAGAATTCAAATCAAGTTGTCTTTCACATTGTAAAATGGAATCAAGATAAAAAAAAATAGTACTCACAAATGATGCGAGACCGAGCCTTCCTGCTTGATCTTCGGACAGATCCAACTTCGAGAAACTTTTCCTGCCTCCCGTACTTCCCCTTCTTCCCACGCTTTGCAATTGAGTCGTCAGATTCCTCTCCATCTTTGTCACCAGACCATTCGGAATCTTCGTCCTCAACTGCATAAGCTTCATCATCCTCTTCGTCATCGTCATCAGAACCCTTGAAATCCTCATCAGAGTCTTCATCACTCGTTGCATCCAAATCGTTAAGTCTCCGCCGTGTCTTCCGGTGACTTTGTTTCTCTAGCTCTTTCCTACGCTTGATCTCTTCTTCATTCACTTCCTCCTCGTCACTCTCATCCTCTGACTTTGGTTTTGGTTCTTCTTCCTCGTCTTCTGCATCTGAAGTCCCTGGCATGACTTTCCCTTTACTGACCATTGGTTTCAGTGGTGGTGGAACATCATCACTCTCATCCACTTTCCCATTCTCCTGCTTAGGCTCCGAAGGCTGGATCTCAGCTACTTCGTCTACAACTTCGTATTCATCCTCATCCTTGGAAAGTAAAGCAGAAAACATGACACAGGGAGTCTACAAATGAGATTCGAGCATTTGTTTATATTTACCCGAAGTGCAGAATTGAAGAGTTCGTCGTACTCCTTGAAGTTGAATGTTTTGGTAGCTTTTCGTGCTCTTAGTTTGTACATTGGTTCATCTTCAGACTCCCCTGAGTTGAATCTGGAAATGCTACTCGAGTCCTCTCGCTCATCGATGAAATTCTGGCGCCCAGTGTCCATGAGTTCGTCCTCTTCGTCGTCAGAACTAATTTGTAGTCGCTTCTTCTTTGACTTTTCCTTTTTGGACTTCCCGTTCTGATCTTCATCTTGTGCAGGAAGGACGTTGTCCAAACTAATCCCAACGTAGGCCAGACGCTGCTTCCGAAGTACTTCTAGCTCATGTTTCTTCACCACTTTGTCATAATCATCCAGTTTCTCGCTCAGTTTTGTAACGAGCATTTTCTTTAGAACATATGAAATTATACACAAATTAAAAGATTAGAAAGAGTTTTGGTTGTGAGATGACTTACGTGTTGACAAGGTGGACAGAACCATTGACCTTCAGGAATGACCCATGTCACAGGTCGAAGACAAGATGCGTGCCACCCCTTGTCGCAAGAGTCACAGAGAAGGATCCATTCCGGGTGGTCACCTTTCCCACACTTGTCACAGTTTGTGTCAGCGTATTTATCCTCCTCCATTTCACCTGAGAAAATTAGATGAATGTCTGTAAAATCACGGCACTTGCAGTGTAAGATTCCGATTTTTGATACAGGTTTTTGAATTTCCGCCGTTTTGAGCGGCAGAAAATCGCAACATAGAGGGATATATCCCTCAACATGGCGATTATCTTACACTGAATTTGTAGCAATGAAACTGAAGTTACCTCGTTTGACTGTTCGAGCATGACGACTTGGGGACGTTTCCGCATCATCTTCACCCATGTCACTCTCAGGTGAGAATTCGTGATCGGATCGAAGTGTCATATCTTCCTCTTCTTCTTCGTGGATGTCATGGTACTCTTCCTCTTCTTCAACAGCCTCGTCCTCGTCTTCAGATGACGTATGAATCCAAGGGTTGAGACCTTTCTTCATCAGCGTCTTTGGTGGTTCCTCGTGTTTCCGTTTCCGGCCCCTTTTCTTCGATCGCTGAATAGCAGTTTGGAGATCTTCGTCCTCAGAATCAGTGGCTGAGGGAGTAGGCAGGTACTTTGAAGAGCCTGATTTCGGAGGACGGCCACGAGGTTTCGGAGAAGATTCTCCCTTCTCATCGCCAACCTTTGCCTGAAATGGAAATTAATGAATTCCGGGAATAAGTTTTAAAAAATCAAGTTTTACCTTCATTTCGCGTTCCAATTGACGCTGTTGCTTTTTGAGCTGTGCTGCTTTTAATTGTGCCAAACGCTCTTCCTCCAGGCGGCGACGCTCTTCTTCTTCCTTCTCCTGGATTTTGGCAATTCGACTGCTCTGTCGAGTTGGGGTTTCAGCACTGAGTCGACCATTGACACGCTTCTTGATAACAGCTGCCATCCCTGGGGTAGAATGTCCACTTGAGCTGGAAGATTCATCTCTTTCTTGGCTGGACTTTTTCCCTCTTCGTCCTCCACCTCCTGACCCACGATTTTTAGGACGACCTGCTCGTCCGCCACCGCTGCCAGGTTTCCGACCTCTTGGCCTCCCTGGTCCTTTCTTTGCCACAACTGTTTCCTCAATGTCCATTGAAGTCTCTTCATCTTCGTCCATGTTGGCTATCTTTGAGGGCTGCAGTGACGAGGCAGTGGCTGCTGAATTCCCACCTTCCAGCTCAGCACCAGAACCCTCGCCAGTAAACAAAACCATTTCTTCCTCGATCGTCTCACCAACGATGGGGTTGAGCTTTTCAGTCTTCTCTTCGGGAAGGGCCTCGTTTGATACTGAGGCTGAAAGAGAGCCGCTCTCCAGTTTGATAGTTTTTGAAGGCGTTTCTAAAATTGGTGATTCCGCCCTTCGTTTTACGCTGTGTTCATTTCCTGAAGATTCGGGAATGGCTGCCGATGTCGGTAACGAAGATTCAGCGTCGATTCGCCCAGTGTCAGGTTTATCTTCTTCTCCATCTGAACTATCGGCGTAGCCCACAAGACCAAATAGGCCGGAAGATTGTTTAGTTTGCACTTCTGGCAAAGTTGTTTCCTCTTTTTCTCCAGCAGCCAAACTTGGAGTTTCTTGTGCTTCACACTTCGCTTCGATCACTTCAGCCTGAATATCGGGATTCTTTGACACCGAATTCTCCTCGACGACTTGGGTCTCATCTTCGGTATCAACTGGTAGCGAAACAGGTTCGTATGTGACATTTTCAATTTCTCCTCTAACTTCAGGAACAACTTCCTCACCATACTCTGCAGATGGCCTTTCAATGACTTCAAGATGAGCTTCAGTTTCGACGGAAGGAGGCTTTGTTTCAGTGACATCATTTTCCAGCGTGCTCACCGAAACTTCAGAATCCGACTTTTCAAAGTTGATTTTGACCTCATTTTTCTCAACAACGTCGAATTGTCCAGGAACCGTTGGGGCTGACTCTTCCACCACCACAGAACTCTGACCACTCATCTTCGACGGAGGAACTTCAGTAGTGACGGTAGTTTCATCAATTGTTGAGGAATGATGATCTTCATCAGTCGCTGTTGGATTAGAGACATCGATTGCTAAAGTCACATCATCAGCTGAAGTTTCCTCAGGCGTGGCTGAAACTTCTGTTTCTTGGGATGAAGTGTGATCGACAGGATCCTCAATTTCTGCACTAACTGTGACTTGGTCCGATTTGGTTGACTCTTCAAACTGGCAGATTTCTCCAGTCTCTTCAGTCGCAACTTTCAACGACAAACTTCCACTGTCCTCCGCACGTTCTTCAAGTTTGATGCTCTTTAGAACTGTGCCGTCATCAGCATCCTCTACATCCATATTTAGTGCAACATCCGTTGAAAGCTCGCTTTGGACAGTTTCAGTAACACCTGCTTCCATTTTTTCCTCATCCATATTCGTATCGATGTCGTTGATCGATTCGACGTCGTTCATTTTCACATCTTGTTCGACACTAGGTATGGAGGGAATCGTAGATGACACTGCCACATCTTCTGCAGACTCTGAAGTATGAGAATTATCGTCAGTCATGCTGTTGAATTGGGCCGGAGTTGAATTGTCACACTCTCCGGTAACCCATGTTGTAGTTTTTTGAATAACTTCTTCAACAACTGGCACAGCTTCAATTGCCTCTTCGATAATTTGTTCAATCAGTTCCACAGCTTGTGCGTGTAATTCTGTCGATTTGATCAATGGAGATGCAGTAATTTCAGCTCCTTGTGAAGGTACGACATCAATGACCGGAGTTATGGACTTTGCCTCTGCTGGGGGTGGCAGCACAACAGGCTCCGGTTCAACAACGTCTCGTATCTTATTTTTAATTTCGGCAGACTTCGCTTGAGACATAGTTTCGGCTTCATCCATTTCCATTGGTTCCTCTACCTCACTCGAATTTGGAGTAATAACAGCCGTTTCTGCTGGAGGTGCACCATTTTCATCAGAATCTCCTTGTGGAGTCAAATCTGAAGAATTCCCTTCAGCTTCGTAAGAATCTTCGGGTTGAATATTTGTTGTTAATTCTGTAATAACCTCGGTATTGTCCTCCATGCTCAGTTCCAGTTCTCGTGTAGGACTTTTTTGTGACATAAGCTGGTCGTCTGGCCCAGATGTTGCGCAGAAAGCATGTGAACTGAACTCTGGGACTGTAACTACAGGGTTTTCTTCTGTGGCGTTGATTTCGTCCATGACACCCAAATCTTTGTCTAATTTCTTCGGTGATTCTGCTGGAATTTGATCCCCTTCCGAGAGAACTGAGAGTGACTGTTGATGCGTCAGGTCACTCAGGGACTGGGTTTGTTCAGTAGAAGTTTCAGGATCCGTCACTGGAATTTCAGATGCAAGTACTGACTCTAGTTCCATTTTTTCAATTCCTTTTTCCATTTCCGCTGTCGCTATGATCAGGGGTTCATGTTCTGACACTTCACTTTGCTTCTCTTCCGTCGCACAGACTTGATCTTGGGGTTTCACTTCATCCTCAGAAGCAAAAACAGTCTCGGGATTTAACTTTGATTTCACTTTGCTTTCAGGAAATGTTTCGGGCACAAGGGAAACTGAGTCTGCTGGAACTTCTGTAATAGCGGCGGGAATGGGCGATGACGGTGGCACTTCGGTGACCTCGACCTTAGGAGGTGACACCACATCGGTGACCCCAACCTTATGATCATCTCTCTTACTTGGAACCATGGACAAATCCAATACCCCCGAGTCTTCGGTGACGGCAGAAGACTCTTCTGCACTTTCACATTGGGAATATTCTTCCGGCGGGACTGGTACATCTTGAAGGGACAATTTAGCAGGTACTTTGTCTATGTTCTCCGTTTGTTGGGGTTCTTCAACCAGCGCTTCAGCCTTCCCTTGATTTGCATTAGCGTTCTCTGGGACGATTGAAATTACTTCCGCCTCGCTTGGCTCTGGTAGTGGTTTCTCCTCGACCTTGATTTCTGGCAATTTTTGATCTGCAATGGACGGTGATGAATTGTCCAGCATCTGTTCAAGCATCGTCTTTTCCAATTCAGTCGTGTTGACCCGATCTACTTCTAATTTCTTCAGCTCGTCATTATCCAAAGGCTCCGTAGGCTCACTTTCATCAATGGCCATCGCATCGTCATCTTCCGAGTCATCATCAGTTCCATCGTCTTCACTTCCTGGCCCAGTGTCAAGGGTATCTTCCTTGGGAGAACTTTCACCACCATTCTCAATCCCGTTCTCACCCTCGACAGCGTTCTTGTGGATAATGCCATTGGTCAACTGGTCAATGAGTTGAGTCATTTCATCCCTGCTTGTAGCTACCAATTCCCAACTGTCGTTGTCTGTATCTTCTCGGTAAATCCTCAGGTTTGCTTCAGCATCCATTTGGTACCAATACAACTGACCTTCGGAATCTCGACCTGGAAAAAACTTCATAAATTCCTGACCCCATCAAATCTCGATATCCTTACCCATGGGCATTTGTCTCAAGTTATCTGCCGATATTTTGTTGACTTCATTCTTGAACTTAATGTTGTAATCAAACTGCGACTCCATCAAGTTCTTCATCACCCGAAGCTTTGTCTGGATCTTTGATTTCTTGTATCCAAACCTCTCGATTTCCCATGCATCCTGGGAGTTATAAGAATGGCAGAATTTTGCTAAATGCTTCTCCCATTTCTCCGTATTGATTGACTTGTAGATCCTCCTTAGCAGCAAAATATGGATCTGTACAAGGTCCTGAGCAACTACAGAGAAAAACAAAGGGCATTTCAATTAGTTAAGTCGCAATTAGCGCAATACCCCAGTAAATCTCCAGTAAATCCAATATCCTTCATGCCCTTTTCCTACCGCTTAGCACATACCTTCGTTTGTATCTTCAATTACTTTCTGGAGTCGATCAATCGGTATAAATCCGATATTGCAAGTTTCTCCAAAGTTGTCGAGAAAGGAACAAACTGTTGCAAAGTTCGGATCATCCCTGCAGTTTGGAATATGCTGATGATAATGTTGATCAGCTGGTGCCGCTGCCATGTTCTAATGCATTAAATTAACTCAATTAGCTTATTTCCATGTCAATTGACACTTTATGTACTTACCAGAATCCAAATGAAATTCCCTTGTATAGAAAATGTACATAAACAACAGAGGCAGAGGGGATAACATTTATTACATTTTTCCTCCCTCCTTGACCTCTGGGTCAACTGACATGTTAACTACCATTAAATAGTTGTGTACCTTAGTACTCTTGTCAATTAACCGTTAATTAAATTACTTCCTGATTTATCCAAAAGTCAAAATTCCTAAATTTTTTGTTTGTAATCCCACTGTGTCAGCGCCTTTTCAATCGCGTCGATTTCTGCTCCTCCTTTTATTGACAGAGTTCAGTGCCACTCGGAAATTCTTTAAAAAAATCCTACATGAAAAATCACTTTTCAACAGGTAAAGTTAGCATTTTTTTCCTTCCTATGAGGTTTATTTGTAGTACATTTTGCTTTAATTGTCAATTACTAATTGATTAAGAACAGGAGATGATTTTGCCACTGTAGCTGAGGATAGGCGACGAACTCCGTAGCTCATAATCCATTGTATTCTTCATTTCTCTTGAACTTTGCGTCTGTCATTTCCCTAGGATGCTTCAGATTCATCGCAATGAAGATATGCCTATGCAGGAAACAAAACAAATATAAATCCATGAGGGAAGGAAGGCTTTAACCCTTCGGGTCAAGGGTCAATCGATTCTCCAATAATAGAAGATCAAAGATTCCATGATGCATGCTCCTTCTTTTGGCTTTCTTGGGACGCTTTCTTTACCGAAGCAGAAATGCTTTTATTTTTGTAATTACTCTTTAGTAAACTAACCATTAGCTCAATGCACAACCAGTCATGTCAATAAATGTCAAAGGGTCAAGGGTCAATTATCTTCTCCAGGACCAAGCACAGGCAAAACATTTCCATGAAAATTCATTGGACAATAGCTTTAACGCTTCCTTTTGCTTTCTTGGGACGCTTTCTTTATGCACCAGGAAATTCTATTCTTTCACCAATTACTTTCAGCTATTACCCTTTAGGAAACTGATTAGCTGTTAATTAATCTTAATTTAATGACACACACGAGCTTTACGAGGGTAGCGAACTACGCTGCTAGTGGCTGTCAATCGTCAAAGAAACCTTGCTCCTGACGTTACCTGTCAAAGCAACTAATCAGAAAAGCAGTTAATAAATGGTTATGTATCGACCGTACCGCCCAGAGAGAAGGGAGGAATTAGACTAGGTCCATGCATGTGGCTTTTGATGGCCTTGTGATGCCATGCTTATTGTCATCTGACATCAATCCTTAAGATTAACTCTGAAGCTAATGCCATAAATGGTTGTTGGATCGATCTCTGGACACATTCCGTCATCACTTTAACTTCTGGACTCTGGTGGAGTGGATCTACTGGAAACAAAGTCCAGAAACCCCCTGAGAAAACATCGGAAATTACGGTGAAAGCGGAGAAAGCAGATTTAGGAAATGGAATTACTCCTTGGAGGATCGGCGGCGGCGATGGCAGGTGAGGAACTGGAATGTTGAGATATTTTGATAATTGATTGATTCCAGGTGCAATTTGTAATCCACTGGAAGTAATCAAGATCCGAATGCAGTTGCAGGGAGAACTACAGGCAAAGGGAAAATATTCAGTCCATTACAGGCAATTGAACGTCACGGAATTCAAATACAGTAACTGGGATTCTCATTGGCTAAATTGTATGTTGGATTTCAGAAATGTTTTCCACGCGACTTACCAAGTAGCCAAGAATGATGGGATCCTGGCACTGCAAAAGGGCCTGGTCCCTTTTGTCTGTTACCAATTCGCCTGTAACACGGCGAGACTCGGACTGTACCAAATGGCTTCGGAAAAGGGACTCACAAAGGACCCAGACGGAAGTGTCAATTCCTTGAAAACTTTATTCTACGCTGTCGTTTGCGGAGGAGTCGGTGGCGTCGCTTGTTCCCCATTCTTCTTGGTAATGACATCAAAATAGCGATAAAAGGAAGCCACTGCGAATGTCGCTTTACACTTTTTACAGGTGAAGACTCACCTCCAGTCGAAAGCGAATGCAGCCATTGTCGTTGGTCACCAGCACAATCACAGCGGAATGCTGGAAGCATTCAGAACTTTTTATAACCAACGGGGCTTCTTTGGACTCTGGAGAGGATCCAGTTCAATGGTGCCGAGGATCGCGATGGCGAATGCATCACAGCTGCTCAGCTTTGAAAAGTCACATGGTAGGGGACAAGAGCATGCAATTTCCTATTCGTTCTTAAAACGGTTTTCAAACTTTTCAGAATTCACGAAAACCCAATTCCCAAATCACCCTTGGGCTGCCCTAGTTTCCGCATGCTTCACCGCCGGCATATTCATGTCTTTAGGAATAGCTCCGTTTGACCTCGTCGCCACCAGATTCTACAACCAAGCGACGAATGCTCAAGGACGTGGTAAGGTCCAAACTAAAAGGCTAACCATATATTCGTTTACATGAAATCCAATTTGCAGGGCTGACGTACCGCTCTGTTCCTGATTGTATTCTGAAAGTCTACCGAAGCGAAGGTCCCATGGCTTTTTTTAAAGGTTGGACCGCGGTTTATTTCAGGCTAGGACCTTACACCCTATTCATGCTCGTCTTCTGGGAGAAGCTAAAACGCTATCATCAAGAATGGAAAGCTACGTAACTTGCTACTGTCAATGGGGAATGGATGTACAAATTTTCGTAATCGCATACACGCACTTTTCATGAGTCATTGCGTCCAATAAAAGCTCAATGGCCCGTGACATAATGGATGAATTAGCACAGAGGATGAGTATGTCCATAGGCCATAAATTAAAAGTCACTGTCGAATCCGCCCTCGTGTAAATTGTTGTCATTTGGATCCTACCTGCATGAGCTTCTATTTCTGACTTTACAAGAGTATACTGGACGCTACTCCACTTCCACCAATCCCTAGGCTTCTCTACGTGATGAAGCAACTGGGATTGACTCATTAGCACTTAAAATTAAAGGAAGTCGGGTGGATGATGCTTTAGCCTTCGAAAACATCGTAAAAATTCACTTTACTTTGCACCTTCTGCTTTCACTTGACGCCATTCGACACTTAGATTTAAGCCAGTTTACACATACGAACGGATCCTCAAGTTGGCTGATCCCTGGTCGCTAAATCATGAGGGCTTGCAGGAAGTAAATCACTTCGCTTCTTTTGATCCTAAATACTAAAGCGTAAGATTTCTAATTGAATGAATGAACCATTCTCGACATTCAAGGCTTGTTTCTTAGCAGGACGAAGGCAAAAGGTTACCGGAAAAGGAAATGGTGACAATTGCGACCGTCCTAGAAATGGCTTCATTAGCCTTAATGACTCTGCTTCTTCTACCACACTCAGCATTGTCTTGCAATCGCTATCGCTATTATGGGGAACCTTGCATTGGCTATGAACAAGAAGTTTGCGATTCAAGAAGAATGCTACGGTGTGACCAAAGGACGGGTACCTGCCAATGTCCTGATTTCTACTACTACTTTTTTGACAATTACAATGGAAGGTGTTTCCACAAGATCGGGACAGCTTGTAAGGAAACAAACGGCGGACTTTCAGAATCATGGTACAATCATGGATGCCCGGATAACTCTTTTTGCAACCCCGGAAGTGGATACTGCAGTTGCAAACCGTTGTATCGCCAAAATTACGATGGCACAGGATGCTTCAATTCAGGAAATCAGGAACGTTTCAAGGCTTTTCTATTTCTTCCAGTTTTCTTACAATTTTTAATTCCAAAAATACACGATTAAAAATTAAAAATACATTTTTAAAACATGTTCAATTCCATTTAGTTTTTCAAACTTGTTCTTCAATATAAACCAATCATTTCCAGGTTCCCTGTTTTGGATCTGATTGGATATGCTGCGCAGAGTATTGTTTAGTAGTGGTATGCTACGGAATGTCCGATCGCTGGAGTCGTAGGCAGCGTAAGCAGTTGGGTGGTGAAGGGCGCTGCTGGTGTAAGTTCCAAACGATGTTGGATGATGGACAGTTGTGCTTGTGAAAGCGCCTGGGTGGTGGATCGCAGCACTGTAGGCCAAACCGGAAGTCAGCGCCGTAGGGTACACTCCTCCGTAGGTCAAGACTGGCGCTCCAACTCCGCGCTTCTTCCTGTAAAAAATGCCAGCTCGTGCTCTGGCTTCTTGATGAGCAGCCTCGTGCGCAATACGTGCTTCGATCACTTCAGGGGTTTCTTGGACACCAACAGCGACTGGATGAGCAACCGGAACAGCAACTGGAGCTGTGGCCACAGCGCCTGGGACGATGTGCACAGGCTCCTGGGGAAGTGCATTAGACTCTGCATGGAATCCACCGTGACCAGCGACATAGTTGACTCGGACTGTAAAAATCAGGGTTTTAAATTAAGCAATATTTCGGGGAAAGCCATTTTCGAAAATGGCTGAAGGTGAAATCTGAACTAACTCTCATTTCCGTCGGGGTTGATGTAAGCATAGGATCCTCGTTCATTTCCAGCAGCGTCACGGACAACTGCGTGGGTTTGTCCAGGGTAGCTGTAGCCATAAGAGGCTTGACCGAAAACATCTTGAGCGTGGTACTGGGTCTTCGTTGCCACTGGGACTGCTACTGGGGTAGCAGCGTAGGTCAATGGTGCTATATGCTGGGCTGCGTAAGCCACTGGAGCCGATGCTGCGTACGCTACCGTCGGTCCATAGACACGGTTGTTGTACACCGACGAAACCGCGGAGTTGTAGACGAGAGCTCCTGGCTTGCCATTGGCACAAGCAAACACAACAGCTAAAATCACCTAATTAAAACAAATCATTAGCGTAACTGAAGAAACTTTGGTAAATTGTAATTTCGGATTTACGATAGATTTCATGTTTCCAGATGGCTTCTAAAATGGATCTTGATTTGAGCAGATTTGTTTCACTGATGGTGTTCGAAGGTGACCAATTGGCCCTTTTATAGCTCCCCATGTCCATTCCTTTTACAGTATCCAATTCCAGGATGTTTCTTCAGGAGGTGGGTTGTCTTAATTCGATGATTAAAGGGATCTCTGTGATCAATTGATCCATTGATTATCCCAGGGTGAATGTATCAGGAAGAAAAATTAAATTAATAAATTCCAATAAAAAAAAACATGGACCTCGCTGCCCTTGGCTTGTTAGGAATTGGCATCAAAGTGTCGAAGGATTCGATTACAGGTGGGGTCTCTAATTATTAATCTGCACATATAACGATCATGCGTTTTTCACCATTCATTTTTGCTAGAATTAATCAGCGAAAGACACAATGGAACCGACATAATGGCCTTCTTCAGGCGCCCCTTCTCCTCCGTGAGTAGGAAATCGTTCATTTTGTAACGATTTCAACCACGCCCCCTCAGCTTTAGAAGTTGTATCGAGAATAATTAATTGCTCTTTATTGTCCAGCAGGAATCAATTGGGAATGGAATTTCGAATGGGCTTGGCAAGGGAATGACAAATTCCATTTAGACAGAGTTCAGTCCCGGAAGAAAAATTAAATGAAAAATGGGTAAAAATTTTTACTTCTAAATTAGATTGGTTCGTCATCCTTGTTTTGAAACACGAAAGGTCAGTGACCTCCTTTGCTTTAATTGCACCAATTAAGGCATTTTTAATTGGAATTGTGAATACTTCCTTATTGGATTCTGAAAACTGTGCTCCATTTGTATTGAAAAGCGCAAAGGACGCTCCAGAGCTTCATAATGTCATGCGGACACCAGCGCTGAGTAATCCTGAGAGCTTGACCTTGAAGTTATAAGCTAAAGTTCAAGATTAATTCTCCTCCTAGCAGTAGTTAATTGCCACTCAAGGCAGTAGGATTTTGGGTCTTTTGTTGCCGGTGGTTGACAGAAAACATTTGCTATGCGGCTAAGTGGGCTGAGACTTGCAAAGCAGGTAAATGCTGACTTCCTGTGAAGTGTCAGGAGGTGACAATTAATTTTAATTATGATTTAATAGGGATTGACGAAGGATGAGATATTGCGAATCAGAGCCACCCACTTGCATCCTAGTTTAACAAAAGCGACATACTACAAGGATCCAATTGTCGTCAGAGATGCTTCGAAGCAGTGGATTTATGACACCAATGGAAAGAAATATCTAGATCTTATCGGAGGAATTGTGACTGTCGGAGTGGGTAAAGTCAATTACTAATTGAAATTAAACAAAATGCAATGACTAAATGCTTTTTGACCTTTATAGGTCACTGTCATCCGTAAGTAAACATTTCTGAAATACTTGACCTTTTGGGATAAATTGTAATTTCCGAATAAATTTCTTTTATTTTTTCAACTGGCGTTTAGAAAAGTGAACGAAGCCCTTGTGAACCAGATAAAGAAGATATGGCACACCACTGCCATTTACTTGAACGAACCTGTCCATGAGTATGCACTTAAATTGACCTCGACCCTACCAGGAAATCTAAAAGTAACACTGATCAGTGTTAATCCGAGCGTTTTATGAGGATAAACGTTTTGTGCAGGTCCTGTACCCTGTCAACAGTGGATCAGAAGCGAATGATTTGGCAATCATGATGGCTAGGGCGTACACTGGGAACTTTGATGTAATTGGCTTACGCAATGGCTACCATGGAATGTCGCCAAGTACCATGGGCCTCACTGGCCTCTCAACGTGGAAGCAATTGGCACCAAATGCTACTGGAATCCACCACGTTAGTTGTAGAATGAATTTCCATATTGTTGAAATCATTCTTTGAAAAATGATGCTTGTATAGGCAATGTGTCCGGATGTGTACCGAGGCCTCTGGGGAGGAGCCAACTGCCGAGATTCACCAATCCAAGTGGACGATCGAAACTGTACTTGTGCTTCATTTGGAAAAGAGTGCGAAGCAGCGGAAAAGTATGTTAAACAACTGGAGGAAGTGCTAATGTACACTGTTCCTCAGAAGAAAGTGGCAGCATTCTTCATCGAGTCGATACAGGTAAAGTTACGTTAGTGCGCAACGGAGTTGTGAATATTTTTGATTTTATGTAGGGAGTCGGCGGAGTTGTTCAATACCCAAGGACCTATGTGAAGAAGGCGTTTGATCTGATTAGACAAAACGGCGGAGTGTGCATTTCAGACGAAGTCCAAACCGGGTTTGGTCGGACAGGAGAGCACATGTGGCATTTCGAAGCCCACGGTGTCGTCCCTGACATTGTGACAATGGCCAAGAGTATTGGAAATGGATTCCCAATGGCTGCTGTTATTACTACACCGGAAATTGCAAAGAGCGTGGCATCTGTGAATCACTTTAACACATTCGGTGGGAACCCGATGGCAGCTGCAGTTGGTCTGGCAGTTCTGGAGGTTAAAGACTCCAAAGAAAACAACCTTTAGTATGAAGCAGTGGCTGAAACACGACGATTTCCATTTTTCCAGGTGATGGAAGAGGAAAAATTGCAGGAGAATTGTAGAAAAGTTGGGACCCATTTTCTCCATGAATTGGGCAAGTTCAGATCTGAGTTTCCAATGGTGGGGGATATCCGTGGGAAAGGATTGATGATTGGGATTGAACTCGTTGCTGAAAACGAAGGGAGGAAACCACTTCCGCTCGACAAGGTCAACTCTATTTTTGAAGACTTGAAGGATGCTGGACTCCTCATTGGAAGGGGAGGATACTTTGGAAATGTAAAAAAAACCCATAAGAACTCCTGTTTGTCTGATTTTTCGTTCCATTTGTCTATAGGTATTTCGACTGACACCTCCCCTTTGTGTCCAGAAGGAAGATCTGGACATGGCACTGGATAAAATGAGAGAAATATTTCAAAAATACAATTAAGCAACAACATTTGCTGGACAAAATTGGAGAATGAATAGGATAAAAACGGTTTGTAATTAGCTGGAAAATTGCACTGGATTTGAAATTGTGGGAATATTTGAAAATCAACGGCCATACCACTTTCAATCGTCCTTTCACAAAATTCGAAAAGGTTAGGAGAGAACGTATTTTATTCAAGTGAATGAATTTATAGACAGCCAGCATGGGTAATGACATTCTTCTCGTTGATGTAAATGCTCAATCGATCCGGGTAGTAGTCAGTAGTGACCATGTCCCCATCTCGGATGATGCGGTAGTGTCCCTTGACCAGGGAAGACTCCCTCAACACTTCAGTAGGTTGGATGGACATCATCTCTTCTCCATCTGGACCAACGTCTGGGATGAAAGTCAGGCCAACAAATGTTGCATCCCCGTAGGGCTTGAAGCACGCTAAATGTAAAAACGAAAGTTAGATTTGGCAATGTAACGGAGTGCTATCGTTGTCTTTCTTACCTTTCTCGTCTGGATGCAGAGACCTGGCAGATACAGAGGCGACGGCAATTGCCAAAACCAAAACGATGACCTTCATTATGTAGCTGAGTGTGTCTGGAACAGGAAGTGCTGCTAGTAGATCAGAAAGTAAAAGGAAAGAGTCCAGCGAAGGGAATCCATTTTATACCAAGCTGCAGAGTGATTAGCCAAATCGATTGGGTAATTCAACTTCAGTTTAAAAAGCGGCTTGACCCTATCAGTTCTTTGGAATGCCAGTTACAAAACCAAGTACAAATGGAATTGGACTACAATTTTGGTACTTGAAATTGACAAGTATCCATCTACTATGAACCTGGATTTGATACGTTTCTTCTAAAACGTAGAGCCGAAACCATAATCTCATCGATTAGCCAATCACCTCTCGAGTTCAAATTGTTTTTCGTCCTCGATCAAAAGCTTCGTCATAAATTGACATTCCGGCTAAATCCGAAATTCAGGAATGCTATGCTTGCTTCAAAGGAACTTGAATTGAATTTGCTTGGAATTTGCTTGCTGGAAGTTTTTGGTCTTAATTGATTTGGTTTAATTAAAAATGAGACTCATTGACAATTGCATTGTGGAAATAGACTACAAGATCCAGCGCCCTTTGAAGCGTGTCTTGTGCCATAAACAGCTTCCCAAAGGGCATCACAGCTTTCGCCTGGATAGAATCCATGACAGGTCGCAATTTCTCGATACCCTCAACTGGACGATTTTCTAAAACTAGATCATAACAGCTGAAAAAAGCCTCAATCTCTGAATGCATCTCCATTTGAAGCCGTTTCTCATTTCCCTTCTTTTTACAATTTGAACAGCGGCCATGCTGAACGTTTCCTTTGTGACACCGTCCACATCGAAACTTTGGTTCCTGTGGTAGCTTCGAGGAATGTGGCCAGTTTTCCGTGCATGCGAGGCAGAGGCAATTGAAAAAGTAATTGTCCATCAAGTATTGCTTCCGTTCTTCCAGGGGGTCTTGAAAAAATTTTGTATATGAAATGAACAAAGTGTCCCCTGCTTTTAACTTCCTCAAGGACACGACACACATCCGATTTCGTTTAGACGAATCAGCACAGCGGGTTACATTCGGGTCGCATGAATGGCTGAGAAGGCTGAATGTTCCGTAGATTCCGCCTGCGCATTGCTCAAATGTCGCTTTGCGTACTTTCTCTGGATCCGTAGAAGGCGTTTCTCCAGGCTGTATCTTCAGTTCGTCAATTGAGACTGAATTGCATGGGAAGTTATGCAAGTGATGGAGAACCAAGGCAGCAAGCCATGTACGGAATTCTGGAGTCTTGACTTCCGGTTCCAGTTCAGTGAAGAATGGTGTTACTTTCTCCAGAAGGGTGACAATGACCAAGCCCTGGATGACATCAGGAAATGCCGACATCATATCTTCACTCTCGTGAGAAACCAAGTTGTAAATTGAACTGTATGCATTTGAATCGTAAACTGCTTCAGGCCGGGTCAATTCATCTTGGTTCCGGTACAAATTGGAGATGACTTTCGGCCCAAGTTTAGCTATGAGTCGGAGCGTCAGTAGAATGTACCTCGGAGTTTGAGTTACTCGCAAGTATTTCCAGCATGGACATTCGTACCGATGGAAATTGCCCATTGCTTCGTTTTTACAGGTCACGCCACAGAAAAAAACCTTAAGATATAAAACACAATTGAAAATCTATTCAGTTACACACCGCATTCCTCCATTCACAGTATTCTGAAGCCGCTTGAAGCAGTATTGCAAGGTTGCTTACAAAAACGCATCCACTACACGGTATCCCTGCGGAAATGCGACGGAAGCAATTGTGACAGTGCTGGACGTCCCACTGGAGTGAATTCTTCAAGATTTGGACAAACGGAGTGTCCACAATTAGCGTAGTACCTGAATCCGGACAGCATAAACTTGTATCCCCTTCATGTATAGGATTAAGCATAACCTTTGTTTTCAACCGACCTGCAGGAGTGTCACGAGTTACAGTCAATTCCCGACCTCTGACCGGATGCGTCACCAGTTTGACAAATGACTCCGCTGCTGGAATCAAAGGATTCGGTGATTCCAATTTGAACAAAACATTTTCTCGAAAGTTTTGAATGTTTTCAGCATTAGCAACATCAGAGACTTCCAGAGTGGATTTGAGCTTTTCCAGCGAGTCCATTTTGGATTGACATTTTGACTTTCGCTTCTCCAGCTTGTCCCGTGAGGTTTGAGGGTAGCCGTTCTCCAGGGCCAACTCAATATCATCCATCGCTTGCCTGAGGATTTTGACATTGTCTGACTCCAGGAAGACTGCAGAGCGATTGGCATAAGCAAGGCCGAGTTCTGGACTTTCGTCTGGGGCGTAGCAAATTGCCAAGTTGTAACCTCGAAGAGCTGCTTCAAACTTTCGCTGCCGGAAGTTTTCATTGGCCAGTTCACGAAAAGTAGTAGCGGAAGAGTCGCTTTTGCAATAGCCTGATGAGAAATGAAGAGATAAACTGCTTAGTAGATTTTTATAATGTGAAGAAAAAATTGAACTTACGAGCGACGTCGAAGAGAAACAAAAATGTTTCTCCAGGTGGAAAATTCCTGGAGAAAAGTCGAATGCGATCTTCATTGTCCTTACAAGCAGTAAAATCCTGATTGAATTTCTCCAGGGACGAGGAATTATGGACACTTTGGAAAAACAGACGATTGATCTTCACATTCGGAGTGTCCTCTACTTCCCCTTGGAACTCTCCAGCAAAAGCTTCGGTATAAATTGACCCACTCATCTTCCAGTATAGTCTCAGCTAATCTTTTCCAAAATGATTTTCTCCAGAACCTTCTACTTTACTTGCCTCTACTTGCAACAGCCGAGATGAAATTAAGACAATGGGATATAAAAGAAACCAAGAACGAATGCTAAAAATAACCCTTGTGAAAACACTATGCTCCTATGCTTGACTACAAATATCAAAGGCCATTGCACATGAAAAACTCAATTATAACAAAGAAATGCAGTAAATCAGCACTTTAAAACTGCTGACAAAGTAAAACTAAACTCACTCCTTACTTTATTGGATGAAGGGCTGCGATGTAAACCCAAATGGAGAAAATCATTGCCGGATAGGCCTTGGCATAAGCTCCAAGGGCAAACTGGACATCTGGAGTGTCCATTGTATGGAGCCCAGTTGCATAAACACTTTCAATGATCGAGTCCAGTTTTGAATAGGGTTGATGCAATGGGAATCCAGTCATGTCGTAGGATTTCAAAATCTCCCTCAACTCTCCCAAATGGTCGTCGTGCACGAGTGACGGACTTCCTTCTACCCTTCGTTCTTCTAGTAATGGCAACAAGGAACGAAGTTTTGTGCTTGAATAGCGATTCCACGTTGTCCTCGACGGACGCCATTTCATGAAACTCTCTTTCAAATGTCGCTCAATTCTTTGACCAAGTCCGTTCCCTTCTCGCTCGTCCGCTTCGGTGAAGAAGAGCGTTCCGATTTCCAGTCTTGGGACTTTTGCCTCTGCTATTCCTTTGGGGAAAAGAGCCAGCCAATCACGGCTTTTCTCGATACCCCAGTCCAGCTCGTCTGGTCTTTGTTTCCCACTTACGTTCCCCCACATCTGGAAATATGAAATTTGTTAGGTAAAATACCTAATGATAGAGTAGCTATACTAAAGGTCCTTACGTTGTAGGGCCCAACGGCTGTCCATACTTTATGAAGAGAGCTAAGGGTATGGGTGACTCTGGAGTGAGTTCCAGTGCAAGGGTTCCATAGAAGTGGGGATTTCGGGGAGTTATTTTCATCCTTTTTGAATGTAGTGAGGAGATGGGTAGTTGGTCCATCTGGAATTGACTCCCCTTGGACAATGTAAGTGGTCACTCCAAGATGGAGGAAGAAGTGAAGCAAGCAGGACAGAGTGATCTTCCCTTCCACCACCAGGGGTATTCACGAATACCTTGAAAATGGGCGAAATCGTGGGCACGTTTGTTCGTTTGGACACTTGTATGCTCACTTACGTCAGGAGTGAACCAGAGAGCATAGTGCGATATCCCCAAGGATGCATCCCGATAGTGAAGGGAAAAGGGACACGTAGTGTGCTAACGCTTCCATTTTCTCCAGCAATGTTCCCTCTTCTAAACAATTCCAACGAATTTCAATAAAGGGCCAACTAAACTGCACAAACGATATAATCACCTTCGTTAAAGATTTCTTCAGGAGGTTCGATTGGCGTCAAATAGCGAGAAGCAAGGACGGTGTCGCCATTAGGCGTTAGTACAAAAGGCTTGACGTTTCCACCCCCTCTTCTTTGGATTTCTTTGCTCCATGCTTTCACATGTTCCAACATTTCATTGCTTTCGCCTGTTCCTGAACACGAATCCTGAAAACATGGACAATTGACGATAAACCTAGATAGTAATGGAGTTTCGTACTTGTTCGATGGGTGGTGGAGTAATGGTAGGCTGGAGAGTGATGAACAGTGTCAGATAAGCTTCGCCAACACCTTCAGAACCTTTGCTTTCATAACCCAGTAGAATTGGTGGACAATTCAGACGAAAGGTGCCTTCAATCTGAAACAGATTTCTAGTTTAGTTCATCAATCCAACCATAGCAGGAGGAATTTTACCCGTCCACTTCTGTAGAGAGTTGCAAATGGGATCCGAATGGACCCAAGCCATCGCTTTTCCATTCCTCTGATGAATGTCAGTGTCCCTCCTTCGCTCATCTTCCAAAAGGTCAATGGCCACTTCGTCATAAACTTGGAAGTAAATCTCTTCCTCCAATCGATTCAAAATGGACTCGGAGTAATTATCCTTTTCCAATCTGAAATGGAAAAAGAATAAAAATTCCAATGAATTTTGACGTATTTTGTACTAACACTAGTGGAACTTGAAGTTCTTGGTTCCATGTTGGATCAGGTCCAAGGGCAGTCGTTGTTCGTGACACTTTTCGTTGGAACCAAACCTCCACGAAAGGTTTGACAACACCTTGGACCCATGTTCCACCACCTCCTTTTCTGGCCATGCTTACTCCAGTAATGGCCTCCGTACCTGTTCCAGAGGTAATTTAAGTTTAATTTTTAATTTCATTTTTGATATTTCATATTTGATCGCTTACTCAAACTCTGGGCATGTGAATCTTTCCGAAGTGGGAGATTGATGTGCTCTCACGATGTTCACGACCAGTTGGACTTCCGTGTGCATGAGCAGTGTGGTCTGGATTCGTTTCCGTTCCTTCCGGAGTGGGCGGAGTGGTCGCCTCGGTTGGAAGAAGGACATCAGGTTCAGCCCCAGAGTCCCAATGTCAGGGATTTGCTCTTCCGAAACAACGTCTTCGAACGTTATCATCTTCGCAGAAGTTTCGAATGATTCCAAGAGTCGATTTCGCATTTCCCTAATTGGCTGAAGACGGTCCCATTCGTCGAAGTTGTCTGTTTCCTTTTCTGGCTTCCAAATGACACCAGCCTCTTTCGTCCGTTCAGCTTCCAGCCTCTTTTCGTACTCCTAAGAAGCACGAATGTACTACGAATGTACAGTTGGAGGTATTCAGAGGTTTACCTGAAATACGTCTGGAAGGATTTCAGCGTCAGAAGCAGGAATCATTCGCATATTCTTAAACTCCGGAACTTCTTGATCTCGTAAGAACAGGAGGCGAAGACGGGCTGAATTTTCGATTTCAGAGTAATCGCAAAACTCATCGTCCCTAAGGTTCTTTGACAGATCGAATTCAGCCTCATTCCTCTCTCGAGATTTCTATTCCACAAGTATAAAACGGTCAGAGGAAAGTCTTGAGTTTAAACTAGAGTGGTCTACCAATCGGTCTTGCATCGAAACATTTCGGGGATCATTCGGGTCAATATCTCTCCCTTCCGGTGTCCAGTTTTCAACATTCTTGTACCACCATGATCTCATCGGTGGGTTTTCTTCATCCACCGAACTTTGCGCCGTGTCATTGAGACCCTTTGGACAGAGCAAGTTCCCTTCAGCGTCCATTGACCAGCCTATTCTCATATTCAATTCTCCACTGATTGGTACCCCGTCAAACTCCTAACACAAAAGTAGAACAATTTTATGAATCAAGCTGTTCTGTTTAAAAATGATTAAAAAAGCCAACCTCATTTAAAATCTTGAACCTCATTCCAGAACCAACCCCCGCATTTCCGGATTTGATGATGTGGTCAATCGGCCCTGAGAATTCTAGTTTTTCCCGATCACTCCTGTCGAATGAAGCTTTTGTACTTGGGATTGCAAACTCAATTGCATGAAGCGTTTTCCCATCTTCGCGGAGTTCCAGATGAAGACATTCCGGAACTTCCGTCACGGAAAGTTTGACAGAAATATTGAAAGGAATTGAAAAATCTTGGCCCAATGATTTTTTCTCAGAGGTATAAATCTAAAATGAAAGCAGATTGGTTACGTTTAAAAATCAGACTTGGTATTGAAAGCCGTTTCTACACCCTTACCGTCTTCATGTTGAACCAAATCCGGAACTGAAGTCGTGTCGCCTCCACTGCTTTCCGTCTACGTAGTTCTGCTGACGCTGACGAAGGGAGGTCAGAAGTTGGGGTCAACTGGGTAGTTCCCATTTCCAGTATCATCTTTGGTTCACCAGGTTGTCTCCTCAGTTTGGAAAACCTGAATAAAGTTGAATCGATTCAGAGCCGAATCTTTGACTTTTGTAAGCACCCTTACTTTTTGGTGATTTCTGCTTTCACTTTGACCTCGTGAAAAGGAGATGGTGGGTTCGGCTTGGTCATTGACAGAGTGTCACTGGCAGTACTTCCGTTTTCTACGTTTTCTGGTTCGTTTGGTTTATCAACAGTTGTTGAGGTCTTTGACCAACGTCGCATTTTTCGTCTGTAGGCCTTCATCTGACGCTCAAAATCCGATTTGAATGATTCGGAAATGTCTCTAAACTCCTCCTCCAACTCTGCCTCCCAGTTTGATTTTTCTTTCCCCTTGTC
>VNWY01000972.1:0-23602 GCA_009869845.1 Pseudachorutes palmiensis | reverse complement strand
CAATGTCAATACGGCATTTCCATATTGGGACCATGGGGAACTCATAACTGAAAACAGATTTGAAATCTGTCCAGTAGTTCCTGAGTTATTGAAGGACGAAAGACGACAGACAGACAGACGACAGACAGACAGACGACAGACAGACGACAGACAGGACAAATGCATAAAGTAGCTTCCGCTACTTAATAAACTCAAACGTATGTGGAGACTCAACAACAACTTAAAAAAAGTCATTTATTGCTCAAGCCCTAGTCTCAGATTTCTCGGTTTTTTCCCGACCGGAAGTGAAAGCGTGTAGCGGGAGAAGGACCTCGCGCACGCACAACTAACTTCTCCAGAAATTCTAAATCCAAATTACGTCATAATCTCAATAGGACTGCACCAATTTCGGTGAATCGGTTCTCGTAAAAGTCATAAAATTTCACTGATTCGCCAACCGAATTCGCGTCGCCACCCCAATAATCTGTCAAATTGGTGAATTACTCTACTGGATTTTTGGTATTTGTGCAACCGGCGTGGAAATCATTGAATTTGGCCTTCTTTTATTGCCGTAAGTTTCCGTCCATATTGTCGTTAAAATGAAAACTGCTGGATCCTCATTTAGTTGGAAAAACACTGGAATAATTGGCCATTGTTTCCATTCCCAGACAGGCACATTAGGAATTATCTTGAAATGGAGCTGTTAATGAGACAAATTGAGGGTGATAAGGACAAGGAGTTTTATGCTGATGTCTCTGTCCATTGACATGACAGACTTATTAAACTGCTCAGATTACCAAGAATCTTTTTAGCTAAACTGCAATTGACATTTAGTTCCTGGTTGGTTGATGCAAGAGTGCAGGGAAATTATATTAGCAAAATGCCAAGAGCGATTAGACGCTGCTATTTGCTGACCCTTCAGATATCCAAATATGAATGCAAAGATTAATCATTCAAGTACACTTAGGATTTATAAGGAGAAAAACCATCATAGGGACTAATCGTAGTGTGCATTTGGTGGTGGCAAAGCAATTAAAACCCCTAATGACCTCCCGAATCAGTGGGATTATTCCTACAGAATAGACAAGAGAGCCTCAGTCGAGGAAATCAAGGCAGGCTGGAACCAGAGACAAACTTAATTGCTCGCTTTTGTTTCTTCTCAGGCCAGTAGACCGTAGATCCGGTGAACTCTGTCACTCCCATCTCCTGCGGCAAGGTCCTGGATAAGGAATTGAAAGGAGTTCTGGCCAGCATGTCTGGAAAAGGGAGGTCATCGGTGGACACGGACTCGGACTCGGGTCAAGGGGGAAGCACTCAAGTCCGCTTGAAAAAGGAGGTTGGACTCTTCGAAGGAGTTGCAATCATTTGTGGGATAATCATTGGCAGCGGTGAGTTCCCAAAGTCATGACTTAGGTTGGACATAAAGTATTTTATTCCTTTTGTCCAGGCATTTTTCTCACCCCGAAGGGAGTATTGGAAGATGCTCGAAGCATCGGTCTTACCCTGATGGTTTGGATATGTACCGGCCTCTTGTCTATGATTGGTGCTGTATGCTATGCGGAATTAGGTGGGTTCATTGCACGTAAAAGGTCACTGGAGGTGAAGTCACTTTGATGGATTGATTGACAGGTACCACATTGCCCCTGTCTGGAGGAGATTATGCATACATCAAAGAGGCATATGGACCTCTTCCTGCCTTTCTGTTCCTGTGGGACGCAAACATTGTTTTCGTGTAAATTCAATTTACGATGATTTAAATTAAGTCATTATGCCTCTTTGTTGCAGGCCAACTACCAATGCCATTATGGCCCTGACATTTAGCAAATACTTAATCCAACCGTTCTTCCCTGAGTGCGAAGTTCCTGACGCTTCTGTGAGATTGCTAGCCGGCGGAACCATCATTTTCCTGACATGGCTAAACTGCTTCAACGTCCGGGTCACGACGAGGATGCAGAATGTCTTTCTAGTGGCCAAAGTCGCAGGGTTATTGACCGTGATCATTGCCGGTGGTGTCTACCTCCTGCAAGGGAATACGGAAAACTTTTCCAATCCTTGGAAAAACACACAGACGGATCCAGGCTCGATCGCTGTCAGTTTCTACTCTGGAATCTTTTCTTACGCTGGGTGGAATTATCTTAATTTTATGACCGAAGAACTGAAGAGCCCTTACAAGTAAGGAGGTCAAGTCGAACAAACTTCCAGCTCATTTCTGACTTGTTTCATTCCAGGAACCTTCCAAGGGCCATCTACATTTCACTCCCACTGGTGACTATCATTTATGTCCTTGCGAACGTTGGGTACTTGGCAGTTCTGTCCCAGGACGAAATGCTCCTCAGTGACGCCATTGGAGTTGTAAGATGTAACTGAGCAATTCATTAATTTCAATTACAAGCTTACAATTGGTAGACATTTGGAAACAAAATCCTTGGTGCTTTTGCATGGGTCATGCCAGTCTTCGTTTGCCTAAGTACCTTCGGAGGCCTCTCCGTCCACATCATGACATCGTCAAGGTACGCTTTAAGCATGGAATCCAAGAATTGACACTAAATTCTGTTTATTTTCAGACTTTTGTTCGTGGGTGCTCGGAACAGTCACTTTCCTCAAGCGTTGTCACTCATTTCCGTCAATCGTTACACACCAACACCTGCCCTTGTGTTTCTGGTAAAAGTCGAAAAACAGAGCTTCCAATTGTCTCGATGCACAAAAGTAATCATTGATAATTTCCTCAGTGTTTCCTAAGCTTGGCGTATTTATCAACCTCTGATATATTCCAACTGATCGAGTACGCTTCCTTCGTGGAGAGTTCCTTCATCCTCCTCTCTGTCAGTGGACTCCTCTGGCTCCGCTACAAAAGACCAAACATTAAAAGACCAATCAAGGTAAGATCAATCTAAAAGGTCACAAAGCTGCTAAACATTTGATGTTTCCATTTAGGTGCCGCTTTTCTTGCCTATAATGTTCTTGCTGATCTGCGCCTTCCTCGTGTTCCTTCCGGTGTACGTTCGTCCTTTCGAAGTTGGGATGGGTTTGCTGATTACATTGACTGGAATACCCATTTATTTTGCATTCATTTGGCCACAAAGGAAACCAGCTTGGGTTAAGGAGCTCTCGGCCTGGGTCACAGGCACGGTCCAGAAAATATTCCTCAGTGCATATCAAGAGGACCATGAGGACTAAAATTCTGAAATGTCAAGGCACAGGGTCACAGGGTCAAGTCAAGGGCTCCCGTCTCATTTTTAAATACTGGTGTGGAATTTTTTGGCTTTAAAGCTGGTCAGGATCCAAAACCGTTTGAACCTTTTCTATTTTTCAGTCAAGTTTAAACTTTTGCCAACAGTTCAATTTTTCGCTCAGTGCAAACCAGAGATTAGTTTAACAATTTAAAATTGCTCATTTCATTTTAATAACAAAAATGCGCAATTTATTCCGTCTTTCTGCTTAACTTGTCCGTCAATTATCACTTTTGTTTTGAATGTAGTTGTAACAATTTCAATTAAATTTAGTTTTATAATTCGACAGCGAATACGGAGGTCCATAGAACCTAACACTGGGCTGTGAAATCAAAAATGAGAAGCGTTTAAGCACAAAAACAGTTTAGGATTCCTGTATGTAACATACGTTAGGTTTATACACAACCTTGTCAACCATCCCCTGCAAATGGGGGAGGTTATGTTAATTAATTATCCTAGGTAAAAGTGACAGGGTCAAGGTGGAGGGGTGAATTGATCATCGTCAGTCGCTCCAGTTCTGCAGCAGAAGTTCTAGCGCTCCCGTTGCTCAAAGGCTCGGATTTATTGGCCAATTTTTTGGGCCCTATGCTCGAAGAGGAGCAGCTACTTGCGCTCGAAGGAGGTTTCGAAGTCTTCGGTTTTGGCAACTGAGTCATTGCAACTGTCTCCCGGACTTCGCTTTGAGACACTTGGAAACGAGCTGGGGCCTTTGTCACTCCGTTTCGGCGCTGGTAACCGTTCTGACTTTTCTCTGAAAACCAAAGACAGGAAAATTAATTTACCATTTTAACTCTTTTTATGAAATCTAAAACCTAGGTCCTAACACACGATTTTACAGACGCCATATTCTCATGCTTCACTTACCTCCCCCTCCGTATTTAATTTATAAAAGTTAGCATGAAAATTAGAAACAATATTTTACACAACCATTTCATCCTCTGCTCTGGCCCTTTTCCGGAAGATATTTTGGTTGGTTTGTAATTGGTCCGCTGGGTATATCTTCAACGCTAACTAAAAGTTCTCGTGAACATAACAATCCAATTGACATTGATTTTTTCAACCGACGTTTGACCTAGACATCCAATTCGTGTACGTTGTTTCCTCACTGGGGGCCAATTTATAGCCAGTTCTTCCACTTAGCCGCCGATCGCTGCCACTCAGGTTAACGCTCACAAGCCCATTCGAATGAGAGTTCTCTCGCTCGAGTCTTAAAAAGGAACTTGATTTGAGAGCCTGGTTGTTGGAATGGACCAATCGGATCCCTCGGTGGGCACTACCAGAGGGACTGTGATTGTGCTGTATGATTTGTTCTTGAAAAAAATGGACATCTGGATTGGCATAGATAGCAGATCCCCTCCGTGCTGAGGAAGGTGACGGAGACAGAGATTGATGATGTTGAATATGGTAAAAGTGGTCAGTTCTGCTGGGCAGTTGGAAGGGAGGTCCCACTGGGTCAAAGGGCACATTTCCCTTTGCCTCTCTTCTCAAGCTGAAGAACTCTTTTCCCCCGCCGGTGATTAAATTCTCAGCGTATGCGGAAGAATGGATTGTACGTTGTTGGGACGGAGGAAATGACTTACCAGGAAAAGTCCCGGCCTTCGATGGTTCCTGAGGTATCCCATTCCCAATTGGTCGACTACTGATTTGTCTTGTGGATGGGACGCTCTGTTGCTGTTTGTTCATCGCAATGTTAACACCCTGAGACGGTGGACTACCCGGAGTCTAAAGAAAATTGGCCAATCACAAATGCTGTTTTGTAAACTTAATCCATTTAGTACTTACTGGAGACACGGCATAAGCCGAATCTAAATTTGGTGATGGAACTGGGATTCTGTGTGGCTGATTCTGGATAGTATCTGATTGTACAGTCTTAGGCTTCTGCATTGCTTCTATAAATTCAGGAGTAGCGAAACCTCGAGGATCTGTAATGTCAAGGCCCATAGTTTCAGTTTCAGATCGCTAAGATTAGTTGGATATTTTTCGTACCAAGTAGTGACGGCGGGTTTGGTCCACAGAGAATGAAGCAACAGTTACGACAAGTGCCTCCCCTCGAGTAAGGATTCTTTGAATTTGGTCGGCCAAACATTCCTTTGATATCTTCATTGGTCGTCTGTTCTACCGCGATCTGAAAATAATATCCAAAATAAGGTTACACTAAAGGTTACGTACAAGAATTTGACTTTTACCAAGTAAGTGTGAAATCCTGCCAGCCCAATGACAGTCCACATCCCGAAGAAACTAATTAAAATCACAATGGCGCTGCTAGGGGAGTCACGAAGAGCCTCAAGAAAATCCCCACTGTCTTTCGCCACTAGAAAAAAAAACGGGAATTTTTCTTTTAGAGCTATGGATTGTGAAAGGTATCCAGCAAATAAATGGAACACTCACGTAAGGCTAAATGCGTGATGGAACAGGACAGAATCAGGACAGCAAGTAGGCTTAAGGATACAACGAAAAAATAAAAACTTCGGTAATTCCTCCGGCCCACGCAGTTCCCAAGAAATGGACAATGGTGATCTTCAGAAAATAGAAATAAGTTAGAAAACGAGATCCACTAAACACTAACCACAAGAAACTTACCAAACCGTTCTGAAAAACAAGATAATTTTGTTAGAATTGCTTGGCTGGAGGGTTGTTTTGTTTTAATCTTGAATGGACTTACCCACACAATTATCACAAATGGAACAGTGAGATGCTCTCGGAGGGCGGAACATTTTGCACGTAAAACAATATTTGGACTTGACAGTTTGTCCGTTTACGATGATGTCCTGAAACAAGTAGAGAATGATGTCACCGTCCAGAGCGAGAACGAGAAGAGTTATCACATTCCTTCCGAATAAAAATGGCTCAATTACCTTGGTACGCGGCGGAGGTCGATAGGTTGCTGCCGTGGTTCCATAGCTCCTCTCCATATCCTCGACCTATAAGATAGGAAGAACCCTGAAGCTCATTACTTGAAAATCCAAAACTGGCAAAGTCTAAGGACAATTTAAAAGACTTTCTTTACCTCGACGGCCGTGGCTCTAGGGAGGATTCCAGGGTCACTGCAACTCGTCCTCAGCATGTTCACGATCACCAGGACAAAGAGTATGGAACTAACTGGAAATAAAAGTTAATAGTTAATTTCCAGCCGAATGCTTCCAAACTTAGTGAGTGAAAGATCAGTTATTGATTACAAACCTGCTGGAATGGCGATTGTAAGTCTTTTCATAAGAAACGGTGCGCTGGAAAAGGAAAAAGTAATGTTAAATGCACACTAAACACATTTTAATATTGTAAACAAACAGCGCTTACTCAAAGGTGATGAAGAGTCCAAAGGTGACGAGGATAAGAATTAGACTGAGTGAGCAGTAGCGTATGCTCGGTGCTGTCATGATCCTGCCCCCACAATAAAAATGATTGTTCCCTGGAAAGTATTTCCATTTCCTTTCCACAGGGATCTGGTAATCGTCTTCCGCAGCTGCTATATCTTTGGATCTTCGGCCACAGCAGGAGCCGCAAAGACCTCTTCTCCTGTCCGGGTCAGTGGTGACTGCAGTACCCTCAGGACCGATGCATGTCGACGGGTATCGTCCACCAACAGGAGGCTGAGTATTGTCACAGCCCAGCTCAACTGTGACCCTGCTGTTGTCCCCATCTGGTCCTAATGTAAACGGGGGTCTCCCAATATTCTGATTGGTATCCATTCCAAACTAATTTGAGGTTTTAGCCGACTCCATCGACCTTCTCGATTATTATGATTCACTCCATTGACCCCTCCCTTTTCAATGTCTCCTAGAATCAATCAAATACTTTGAACACGGGATGCAACTGACAACTAATGTGTAACCAAGTTACCTCATAGCCTTTTCGGGTGTATAGATAAGAATCTCCAGAGTTCGTGACTAAAGATGAGTACCCTGGTATCTTCAACGTCAGTTAATCCCTGATTAGCAATAATGACGAATCAATGCGACGACCTAAGGGACACGTAGTGATGACTGCGGAGCTGGGAGTGGCTAAAGGTCAAGGGTCAAGGGACTAGGGTCTTTCGACACCTCTGGAATTTATGCTAATTCCTATCAACAAAATTCCAAAAGGGAAAGGAATTTTTTTTAATTTTCCACTCCACCCCTCACACACCTGTGGGCACACGTTGGGGCATGGTGTGGTGGACATGCGCTCGAATCAGCTGACCCAGTGACCTTGACAAGGTCGTGATTGTCACAGGTAAGCATGTCAATATGTCAGTGACATCCGTGAGTCACCTTTTGTCATCGAAACGTCACCAAGCTAAAGCTGCTGGAGGAACTTGAATTTTAAGCGTGTTTTTTTACACCAGCAGCTGATCGAGGCCGGAATTTTTCTGTCAAACATCTGGCTGGACAGATTCTATGGTGTACTGCTAAGTCCGTGACCCCTGACCCAATATGCCTCAGTCGTACGTGGACACTGATGTCCGAGAAGTCTTTGAGGCTAATTCAGTCGAAGGCATCCAGGTTGTCCAGAAGAAAATCAACTATGAAATTGAAAGAAAAAGGGAAGAGCTTAGGATGCTGGTTGGGTAGGGTTTTAAACCTTGATTTATGGAAATTGGGTTAATTGTTTATGATTTTTTAGGGAGAGATACAGGGATTTGATTGATGCTGCGGATACCATTGGAATCATGAAGAATAGCTCACTTCGTGTCTTCCAGCAGCTAGCGACCCTTCGGGGCTCTTTCAATGGCATTCCAAGTCAGCTAACTGCTACCGGAAACGAGCGGAATGAAGAGAAAAAGTAGCATCTAGAAACTTATCGTATACAACTGAATACAACATTAAAACTATGTTCCAATTCTTTAGAAAATTAAGCACTTCGGAGCTGGAAGTTTGCGTGGAGTTGAAACTAGCCCTGGACATTCCTCGAGAAGTGCAAAACTACCTGGAACGTGACGATTTGATTCCAGCACTCCATTTGGCCCTTTTGTTTACTCGGAGACTTGTCTTCAATGAAGAAAAGTACAAATGGACTTTCCTGGAAGCTGGAAGAGGAGACATGGCTCACACTGGGAGACTCATGCTGCGGAGTATTCGTGAATTCTGTGATGTCGGCTTGAGCTCAATCCAAACACCTTACCTGGTAAAGTTCAACTAAACCAAATTACGAAAAAGCCACAACTAATGGTTGTTTTCCTCTCGCAGAAGCTTACAGAGTGTATTCTAGCGAAGCATATCGTCACCGACACTCCGGTGGAAGCCATCTTGTCCGGCTGGCTGAGCGGAAAAGTAAAGTCATGTCAGGATGCGCTGCAACTTCAAGATGAAGAATTCCTCAATATTGTTATCTCAACGATGGAGTCGCTCTACCAGATATTCATCGGTAATTACATGTATAATTTCCTCAGTAAAAGTCTGATTTTAATGTATAATAAATCCTTTTTTTAGATCCAGATTTGTACAACAGTACAGCAAAGGCAGTTCGCAAGGCCAAAGTTGAGCCTTCAACTTTCGGTTTACGGTTTAGCCCCAGAGTGATTTCAGAGTACAATACAAAATCAATTGCCGTAGAAGAGCCTCCTCGTGTAACTCGCCTTGCCCAAATAATTCGTAACGATTTCCTGGGCCCACTGATGACTTTACTGGAATCCGAAAAGAAATACTTGAGCCAGTGCAAGACGCTTGTGGAACTGCAAGATTACCGGCAGAAATCGAGTGCAGTGCTGAAAGAACATTGCGAGGATTTGATGCGGATTGTGCTTGGACCATCAACGAATATTTGGACACACATTTTCCAACCCGTATTCCAGTCAAGGGCGGAAGCAGTGGCTGAAAAAGCTGTCCAAGAAATCATGAATTTCTTAAAACCAATTGGATTCTCAAAATTCCAAACGTAATTATTCAAAACAAACCTAAAACCAGAGGGGGTAAACTGAGTGTCTCCGATGTAATAATGAACTTTGGGATTTTTTTTCAGTGCGGATTCGAACTTTGACCTTGTTGCTTTTATTTGGAAGCCCAGTGTACTCAGTGCGGAGAGCGCTGGCCTCGATGACACGCTCAAAATCAAGTGTCTTACCCCCGCCATTGCTCAGCTCTGTGAAGATTTGGAGTTTAGATTTTTGGAACTTCTCTTGGATTTCCAGTCTCTCGGGGATTCTTCCCTGAAAGAATTCATTTCCAACAAGCTGCTGGAAGCGATGGAGATTTTCATCAAGGAAATTGTTCAAGTGGCAATGGTAGAGCAGGGGAGCTCTTCAATTGGTCGTTTCTCAACCGGACTCGTGGATTTATGTCCTACATTTTGGAAACTACTGGAGAAAAGTGTGAGTTGAACTAATCATTAGAATTCCCCAGTATTCGATTTGTCCATTGACTTTTCAGGATGGAGTGAAATTGAAACAACTCCTCCTCAGCAAAAGTGAGGAATGCTGGAGAAGTTGGTCTGGGATTTTACTGGATTCGTTTAGTTCCGAGTTGAATTCCAGAATGGGATCTCTTACGCCTGAAACCGTCACAACATTTATGCCTGTAAAGCAGTAAAAAAAATGTTACCTAGTATTTAACCTTGCCTCTGTTTCTGACATTTAATTTCTATTTCCAGATGGCGGAGACATACGAGGCTGAAAGTGGGGAGAATTTTGTTCCTTCAATCCGAACTCCAGTTGAGATAAATCATACCCTCCACTCCCTCCTGTTTTCCATTTGCATGGAACTGTCCAAAGTGGGGCCACAATCAATCCCCAAAAATGTCAAGGACTCCCTCCGTGTCTCCCTTGCCAAAGAAATCCTGGTTCCCTTCTACCAGAGTCTTTTCAGCACCCCAGAGTCTTCCAAAAAGTTAACAGCACAAATGGCCGTTCAATTTGTCTTTGACCTCAAGTTCATCCAGTGGTTTCACTCAAGTCTCAGTGGGAGTGCTGATTCTGTTGTCCTGCAGCTCAAGAATCTGATCGACCCCTTTGACTGGGATATCATCAACCCTCGGGTCTCTTCAAATCTCAAGAGATTCTTGTTCGAAAATCAGGTAAATTACTCTGCCTTTGAACTTACAATGCAAAACCCTCACTTCTTCTTCTTCTGTTACAGTTGACCCTTGGCCTTTTGTTTTCCGACGAGTCTCATGGCTTTATTGCTCAAAACTTCAAGACAAAGCAGAGCCTGAGCTTCCCAACGCCAAACCGAAACCTCCTCTATAGTCAACTACCACTGCTACCGCTTTGAATTGATTGGAATTTAATCTCTCGTGGAATGATTTGTATAAACGTAATTTATCAAAAATAAATTTTACTTTTCTTGGTAGACAACCACTCCTCTTTCGATCATGTCCGGGATTTCTACAGCAAGCCAAGGAGCCAACTGCAAAAGAAAAAGGTCAATCTTAGGATCTTAGGTGCCTGAAATTAACAATTCCTTGTGTCACTTACTCCAAGGGCAAACGCATGTGCGAGTCCAAATTTTGGGACATTTTTTCCCCAAAGTGGCTTGAAATGATCGGTCAAGCATATCTTTCCCCCACGGTACATCTTCGCAGTTTTCCCATCGAGTTCCGGAAGTGCTATTTCCGGAGCAGTGACCGGGTAGGTTACAGGGATCTACGACGGTAAACAAAATTCAATTATCCTTACGCGGATAGAAGCTACTTTTATAACAGGTAAATTGTTGCATCAAATATAGCTTGTTATATCGCTTCACACGGTGATGACCTTTGTAACCTTTACTTACGTCAAACTCCACGTCGAATTCATATTTGAGCATATTCTGAACGTGCCAACATTTCCCAAACCACCTTGTCCCTTCTTTGTTGGATTCCAGCCTGAACCAGTCATTATCAGCCGCCTTATTGCTCTCCACGTACTGAAAGGAAAGGTAAGAATAACTTAATTGGTCCATAAAATAAAAGGTGGTAATTGGATTACTTTTATTAGTGCCTGGTATTCTTCCTTGAGTCTTTTGATCCATTCCTTGGGGTCATCCTTTGGACCTGCTTTTGTCTTCAACAATGGGATCCCACTCAACTGCTTTCTTGTTGCGTCGTCCACCATGTCAACAGCGGGAGGTCAAGAGGTCAGGAAACTCCTGCCCGGGCGAACAGCTGGGAAGAAAAGAGTGCCTTGAGAACTTTGAAATGCGCAAACACCAACCGGTAAGGTGGTGCTGCTCGACGGGAGTAATTCAGACAGAGCTGAATTTGCAAAATTGGAACTGAGGTAAGTTGATTTTAGTTATTGCGAAACTCCCGTCTGGGTCGTGTGTGACCTTGAGCTTCATATTTGCAACACTAAGGTCAACTGGGATCTCATTTACTTTGTAGGGCGGAGGAGCTGTGTGGACATCGTCATCGCTCCTGTACTTAATTAGTCATTCATTTAGAAGAAGCGTCTATCGTCTATCGTCAATTGACGTCTAGGTCCACGGAAGTTAGGACGCCGTGCTCATTTTCGCCGTATACCAGGTAATTTGCTCATCAGTTAACAGTAAACATCTTTTGACAAACCGGAAGATCAAGTTTTTTCCATTTGTTCCAAATGAACTCCTTCCAAGAAAGGTTTACAATTTCTTAGCCTTTAAAATGAACTGATGAACTGTTGGTAAATTACTGATTTTTTCCTTCAGTTCCTTCAGTAAGATGCAAGAAAATGTAAACAATTCCACTGAATTGCATAGATGACCTACGCACGGTTATTTTCCTTGTACACACCTTAGGCGTAGATTAATTCATATTTTGTTTTCCTTGGAAAGAAATGAGGATAATTGTCAACGTAAAAATCCAAGGGGAAAAGCCTATAAATTCTGATTGTCCGGCCGTTTCGGCCATTTCTGTGATGACGAAGTTGAAGTGTCAGTTTGTAGAGATAAAACCGACGCTGGTTGACTCAGATTCATTTCATTCCAGGTCTTTCACCAACGCTACCTACCGCTTGTGATGCTGGCCAAATTTTAATTCATTGGATCAATTAGAAATAACAAAAGTTACTCCTAAAGTCTGCAATTATGGGCCAACGTGTTTCCAGGACGGATTTCGAGTGGACTAATCAAGAAGAACCTCATGCTAGCAGAAGGAAAGAGATCTTGAGTAAGTGCCTCAATTGACAGTGATTCATAACTATCAGCCTGTGGTTATGGACCTGTGGTTTCTAAAACCGCTGAATAAGGCTGAGGTAAAAAACCTTGCTGAAAATTGTCATTTTGTTTTGTAGAAAAGTATCCTGAAATCAAGAAACTTTTTGGATTTGACACCCGGTTCAAATGGATTGTCGCCATGATGGTTCTGACGCAGTTCCTGATGATCTACTTGGTCCAAGATATGAGCTGGAAACTAATATTCCTCTTGGCCTACTGTTTCGGAGGTGTCATCAACCACTCTCTCATGCTGTGTAAATGCTTTTTAAGTGGTTTTTCCTTCCAATTCAAACTCATAACCTTTGACATTTTCCTTATTTCCTTTCAGCAATTCATGAGATAGCTCACAACCTAGCTTTTGGACACAGTCGACCAATGGCAAACCGTGTCCTTGGCTTCTTCGCAAACCTTCCAATTGGAATCCCATTCTCGGTTGCTTTTAAAAAGTACCATTTGGAACACCACCGTGTAAGTTCTTATCACGCATAGATAATAGCGTTTAACACACGACAACAACTACGACTCTGGCGGCGGCGGCTTAATTATTCAGCACTTTGTAAAAAGTTTATTTTGATGACAGTACCAGGGGGACGAATTGTACGACACGGACATCCCATCTGCTATTGAAGCCAAGCTTTTTAGCAACACCTTTACCAAGATCTTGTGGGTGTTCCTTCAACCCCTTTTCTATTCAATCCGACCTCTTCTCACCAATCCGAAACCAGCAACCAAAACAGAGATATTGAATATTGGGATCCAGCTCGGGTTTGATGCGATTGTGATTTATTTCTGTGGAATCAAATCTCTAGTCTACATGGTTGCAGGCTCACTTCTTGCCATGGGTAAAAACAACACAATGACCTTTTGTCCTTCACAGTTTAATGAACTTTGTTTCAGGCTTGCACCCTGTCGCGGGTCACTTCATCTCTGAGCATTACATGTTCAGGAAAGGGTTTGAAACGTATTCGTACTATGGTGTTCTCAACGCCATTACTTTCAATGTCGGCTACCATAATGAACACCATGATTTCCCGGCAGTGCCTGGCTGTAACTTACCAAAGGTCAGTGACCTCATTTCCCCTTCTTAGAATCCCAGTTCATTGCTGCTGTTTTTCAGGTTCGTGAGATTGCCCCCGAGTATTACAATAATCTACCCCACCACGATTCCTGGTCGCAAGTGATTTACGATTTCATCACTGACCCTGACATCGGGCCATATGCCCGAATCAAACGACGAAATATTGAGGCCCAACAAGGCTCGAATGGCAATGCCAATGCAAAGGACGACTAAGATTGAACTTAGTTGACCTCGTTTAGCCTCTGTGCTCACAACCGTAACTCCACTTACTTTGGACCACGTGACGTCTGCTCATCATTATTAGCCATTTGCAAAACTTAAAATCCCCGAGTTGAGTGTTTTTGTCAGTGTACAAATAGACAATTTATCCAACAATAAATGGTTTATTTAAACATGTTAAATTCTAAACTTCACCTCCGTGATCTGGCTGCTGACTCTCTTGTAAATGTAAAAGGTTTTTATAATTTAATTGCCTGAATAACTTATTTTAAAAAGGAATGAACAAGGAAGGCTTATTTAGAAAATGGATAAGCTTATATGCACCAGTATGTACACAAAATCAGACGGAAAGTCCTATTTAACTTTGAAGAATCGCTAATTCTCACCCTCTTCATCCTTAGCCTTGACATCCTCAACCTTTGACCCTTCGAGCTCATCATCTTCTTCCTCCTTGATGTTTAATTCAGTCGGAAGCTTGGCTTCGGGTAGGATGATACTCGTGTCTTCAGCGTCCTCTTCTTTCTTGATTTCAAGTTTGGTGACATCGTCAGTGACCTCATCCTCAGCAGTGGACGATTCCGAAGGTTCTGACGTAGAGTTCTTCCGCCCCGTCCCACTTCCTTTAGGAGTCCCTTGATTTTCCGCAAAGATTTGCCTGAATGTCGGTCCCCAATGGGCATTCAACAAGTGCCCGGCCACTTGTCCTGCATTCACGAACTGATTCCTGTCACAAATTGGACACTTGTAGCGTCCATTGTCCAAGGTATGAACGGTCTTCAAGTGCGTAGAGTAAGTGGTCTTGTCCAGGTATGAGTTGAAACAAAGGGCACATCGGTACACCCCGTGAGTCCTCAGGCATTCCCCAATGGTCCCCAATTTACTATTGATCCTTCCACAAACTCCGCAGCGCATTGCGTTCCGAATGAGGTCTGATGACTTGGACTGGAGCTCCTCCAGGAACTCCATCGTGTCCACAGGGGAGTTGCCAATTCCTTCGGGAACCGGAATATTTGATGTGCCGTTATTGGCTGTGGTCACTGCCGGTGGTACTTTGTCTCCAGTCCCCTCCTTCGGCTGGAGCATTTTCCTCTCTTTCACATGTTGGAACTGCTTACTCCGAATGCAGCAGTAGGTATCGTGTGAGACCAAATCAGGGATGCCAAAGCTAATGGCGCACTTGAGGCAACGCAGGGCAGTGTGACTGATCCGACTCACGCTCAGTTCCATCTCCTTGTGAGCATTGTGGATGTGCTCAACGATTTTGGACTCGTGAGATCCACAAATAGGACAGTCAACGGAGACGTACTCTTCTTCCGGAACATCGGCCTCGTGCGTCATTGTTCGACGATTGGCAAGCCGGGTTGAGCGAGCTTGAGACTCCATCCCAGTCCTTCCGTGAGCAATCCCTGGAGACTTGTTAGGAACACCCTTGGCTGAAGAAGGCGTGCTGGCACGTGATCCTTTTTTGGAAGTAGTTGGACTCTTCCTGTGTTCTCCAGGGATTTCATTACCAATCCATTTCGTGGACTTGTCACTTGCTGAATATTCTGGGAGTGCATTGCATTCACCGTCATCCCCTAAATGGGCATGGAACTGGAACGGCAGCTCAAACTTCTTGCGACACACAGCACAAACCACAGTGTCGTTTTGACTGCAATGCTGGAACTTACGCCTGTCCACATAAAATACATTATTAGCTTAAGAAGTTTTGTAAAGTAACCTTAGATGGAACGGAAATGTATACGGTTGGGAATGTTGATTTCTCACCTGAAGTCATTATGCATGTGTCCACAATGGATGGTGAACCCGTGGTTGGTTGTGTATCTCCTTGGACAGAGTGGACATCGAGATCGTCCATAGAACCCTTGGCGGTACTTCATGACCGAGCCTTCAAAAACAATGTCCGTGTCCTTGTCAAAGCATTTGTGATAATGAGCCTGCGCCTTCCCCAACGAATCCGAACATGTTTGACATTTGTTGCAAACGTAGACCCAGTGAAGTTGTTTCATTTTTCGATCCTCAATTAGCTCCTCTCCTTCCGTAGTCCCAACGTTAATTAGCAAACTTGCACTTCTGGAAACAGCAGCCCCGGCATTGCCCAATGGTTTCTTTGCGTATTTTGATAAAAGTTTCTTAGAGATGGGCTGGGGTACGCGTCTGTAGTGCGTTCCATTGGCAGTTTTAACCAGAGTAAGTTTTGGAGCTCCAGTGGCTGCTTGGATATTTGTTGTTGAGTCATCTGGTTGCTGGAAACGGCGCTTCCGACCTTGAACTATTTGGAAGTCAGAGGGGATAGCGGGAGGCTCGTCGAGCGGAGTGCCTGAGCCTGAGACGCCGTGTTCCATCATCTCGTGCTGGTAGACTTTCCGTGATGTGCTGAAAATTAATTTAATTAATTAGTATGATTAGAAGTCAAGGCGAATAGCTCTGCTCCCATGTTGTTAAATGATGTTGCGTACCTGAACAAGTCATCACAAAATGAACACTTGAAGATCCCCAATCCCACATGCTAAAAATTTAAAAGTTCAAAATGTTTATATTTTCATGAATTAGGTCATCAACCAAATTGATCACCAAAGTACTCACGTGTGTCTCGTGCCACTTCCATTTTTCCGGATGCTCGAAAACGTTGTTGCAAATGAGACACTGATTCTTTGGTTTCTCTCCGGATCCATCTTCTTTCCCTTCATTTCCAGTGACATTCTTCATCCACTCTTGTATCATGATTCTGCCTTCTGTAAAAATAAATAACAATTTAAACAACTGCTCAAGTTAAAAAATTATAGCCAAACCAGTCTTCACGAGAATTGAAAGACTTACGTTCTGGATCCAAAACTTGGCCATCGTCGTCGTCATTATCGTCAAACTGGATCTCTTGATTTCCCACTGTCATATTCATGGCCGGCTGAATGGGAAGAACGTCCGAGTCCACTGGCGGTTTAGGTGCAATCCGACGGAAATTCCCGACATTGAGTTGTTGTGGTTTTGTTTTCTTGAGCTGAGCCAAACCTTGTGGATTCGTCAGTTTCATTTGCTTCAACGGTGGTGGGGTCAAGGGGTCGTATCCTTGGAATGGAAATCTATAATCCTCATCCTCACCACTTGATGACGTGGCCAGAGGGGTGCGACTCACTGTCAGGCTCGGTTGAGTCACTCCCGTCCCGGAAATAGTGATACTCCCTATAAGCAAGAGGAAGCACACGTTGCAAAACCACGTAGTCAAAATCAATAGGAAAAGAATTTCTTACCAATTTGTCTCTGGATCTTCTGTGCCTGTTGCAAAGGAGGTAGATTTGGTCTACTGGTCATTGGGGGTGGTCTCCGAATCGGCTGGGTCAAAGGTGGTGGGACCCCTGACTGATCTGCTAAATTCGCATCATCAAAGACAAAACTCTTGAGGTCCATTCCAAACATTGGGAGATGAATGGCTACATCCTTCATTTGCTTCTTAGTTAGAGTTAGATTATCCTTGTAAGCCAAGAGTAGGATGATTCTCATCGTAGAGGAAGAAATGTCCGGGACAAACACGGATGTCATGGACCCTGCTTTCTGTTCAATGATAAAAGAAAATCAATACCAAAACTCTCATCCGAGGATGCTATTGGGATGGCCCACATTTACCTGTCCTTGGAACAAGTCATTGAAGAAAGGTGAGGCAGTGACAAGGATAACTTTATGTGACCTCACTTTCCCATCGTTGCAAATAAAGACAACGTCAGCATCACGATCTGCAATGTCACCACTTTGGAGGAAAGCGTTCTGGAGAATCCGCATTTTCCCCCGGAGGCGCATATCTAAAAAAAACGACATTACACGTTATAAGCAAATCATTCCAGCGGCCATGTCACTCTCCAGTGCCAACTTTAGTTGACTTACATTTTTCCTTTGCTTCGCCCATCCTTGGCTGAAGACTGGGTACTGGCTTCTTGCGAACGACTGGATTGCTAAGCATTTGCTGCAAGCTTGGTGCTGGTTGCCCCGGAGTCAAGGATCCTTTGAAGTGTTGCATTATCAGAGACCCTCTTGGCGGTGATTCGGTGTCTAGATTCCTGAGCCTTCCTGAGTCACCTTGAGCTCTTTCTCCCGTCGTGTAGTATCGATCTTTGAGCAGTTCGGAGCAGTACCAACCAGGCGAAGAGGCGGTTCCCTGGCAAGTGAAAGGAATCAAGTAAAATGGTCTACTCGTCTGTCCGTGGTGGTGTGGAAGTGCTTGGCTCTCAATGGCCTTCGACCGACGACGACGAGTTCTCTATCTATCCAAACAACCAACCAACGCAGATAGAGCCACGGACCACTAGCAAAGCAACACGGAGAGATTACCAGCTACAGCCGGAGTTCAGGGAATCGAGGAGGAGGCTGGCGGATGTGGAAAACCTCTACTTCAAAAAGGGACCCTCGAAGGGACCCTCTCCCTTCCACTACCAGCCCGAGAAAATAACAATGGAGCACGGTATCCAAGGACAGACAGGCCAAGGAGCTTAATACACAATGAGCAATGACTCCTCCAGGTCCAAACACAGTCAAAAGTTCAAACACTTTAGTCAGATTTCTGATGAAATTGGATGGAAATCACAGAGAGAAACGAAAGTCCTTCGTCGCTGCAAGTCCAAACATGAATGTGTAGAAAAAGACTGACGTTTTCCACGCCTTTTCTTGGCAAAAAATCTTGTCACAAAATGGCTGCGCAAACTCCTGAGGGAATATTTGGGCGCATGCGCGGCCGTTTTTGCATTCACGTGCACAAGAGCGGAAATTTGCAGCGGGAATTTCAAAGTGAAGACAGCCAAAATGGCAGGGCAGAAGAGGCTGATATTTTTAACGGAAATTGACGGAGGTTTTTTCAGTTCTTCCAGTTTTCTACAAAACTCCGAAATGTTTGGAATTTTATGAATTTTGCACAGATTTTTAGAATTTTAGTGTTCCTGGTGTAGTGAGAACCTGCTGCCAACCTTCTGATATTTATCTCTGTGTGCTCAATTACACACGATTTCCTCTGCCTTCTCGAAGTCCCTGGGAGTTTGTCCTTGAGAACTACCACTTCTACTCTCATGCGATGTGTGATTGCTTAATGGAAGTGGAAGACAATAGAAATGAATTGAGGACGACGGACAGAACTTACCAGATACCCGTGTGGTGCTGGTGCTGGAGGAGTGTTTCCCTTTTGATTCCTTGTTCTCCGCTCGTTGAGTTTTGCAAGGTTTGGTTTAGAGCGAAGAGTTTTCAATGGAAATATAATTTTGAAAGCTCTTCTGAGGGAGTCTTGAATGAGGTCAAGTCGAGGAGGGGAATGGCGGAACTTGGGTTGTGCTGCGGAGTATTATGTTTATCAGTTGGGTGTCTGTACTTGTGTAGTGGCTGGAAACCACAGAGCTGGATATGGAAGGTGGACTGGCACTACTTTGGTAGTGACGACCACGGGCGACCAGGCGATGAGTTTTTGGCTCTGCCAGAGTCAGGGCCAACCAAGCGTCGCCCGAACAGCCCCACAAAAACTCCTTATGCCACCATCTGCCTCCTATGTCGTCCCTTCTAAGCCTCTCCCTTTCACCTCCGAGCGAGCAGAAGAGCAGAGCAGCGATGAGCTACAAGCCCAAGGAGTGCTGGACTGGACCGGAGTCACGCCGCTCTGACCTCGGACTCCGACTGCGCAGGAAGGAGACATCAAAACATTCTCTGGAAAAACGGAGAACCGTGGGGGAAAGAGACATGGAAAGTCACGGCCAGAGTCACCGGCCAAAAATAAACTCTCGGGATTAGGGAATTGGAAGGGAAGAAGACCCTCAGGGATTGGTCCAAATTCTTAATCCCATTTACCAGGAACACAAGAGGCATCCGAGGTCAAAACAATGGGATAGGAACTGAGCCGAAGAATTGGCGATTGGCGTACGAGTTTATTTCCTTGATGAGACTCTTAATCAAACCGGAAGTCAGTTCAGCAGCCGGAAGTTCACCGCAGCTACTTCCAAGACCACCGCTGTTGGCAAATCACGCTTTTGCTATAATTAGGTTAAACGCCATTTTGGATTTTATTGAGAAAAATTGTCGTGAACTTTAGAAATTCGAAAGGTGGGTGATCTGTGGTTCTGGTGTTCGAAATTTTTTCTTGGATTTTTATTGTTCCAATGCCTGCGAGTTTTGCAATAAATCGGCAGTGTTTGCTGAATCCCTTTGAAATATCAACAATTCTTAAAACAATTTGTTTGAACTTGTACAATTGTTCATCCTAACTTTCACTCAAGCCCTTTGTTTGAGTATTTACCGAGACGAGGGCAGAAGCTTTGCATTTTTACAAAACCAAAATGACATGACTAGCTAGAATACAACACTCGAGTGGGTTGGAGTAAAATGTGCGGCAACAAGTGATGGCGACATAACATTAATTAAGTGTAGAATGAACAATGATTGAACCGTGGCGTGTGATCTTAAAGTATTGCACCATTTGAACATGAATTTCCACCTCCAGAGGAACGCTTGACTGGCAGGAAAAAGCAGATAATGGCAATTTTTGGCATTAGAATGGCAGAGGTCAATGTCCCTGGAGGAGGCGAGTAGCTGGCAGTTTAGTGTAAAAATTAGGACCTTAACAGCGAGACTTGGAAACGAAAAAATCATAATTCTGAAAAATACAAAAATACTGAAAAGGAAACCACAACGAAGGCGAGCTCCTTGGCCTTGGAGTGACCGCTCAAGGCTCAAGGTATTAAGTAACGGCGACTTGGAGTTTGAGACCGATGAGAGGATTGGGCGAACAAGTCCCGCAGTATCCACCGCATTTCCCACTAATTCGTTCATTGTCCTGAAATGACAGTTGCATACATTATGATTAGAAAGGGTACTGGAAGGTCACTTTTTACCTCTGACTTGTTAATCCACATGGCTGCCTTGTGACCTTGGCTGATCCATGTGGTGACAGGAGAGACTTGGAGCCTCGTTCCCTGGAGACTAATACTGAATTGACCTTGAGGGCAACTGACGCTGCTGTAGCAATCACCGCTGCTACCGAAACCAATCGGACTCCCACTCTCTTGAGTCGTGAACTCAAAATCTTCGGCTGATACAACACAACTGAATTAAAACCTGTCAATTTTGGTGATATTTTTATCTTTACACTTACGATCGACTTTGAGGTTGGTAACATTGAGTCTGATTTTGTGGAAGACGGTCTTTCCCGACCTCCGATTTGAATCCTCAATGCAGTCACAAGATTCCAGACGTTGTCCATTTTCTGGACAAGTTTCAGGACGAATGAGTCTTTTAGGGTAAATCTCAGAGTAATTTTCATCCGGGAGAGTAAGATACTCCAGAGGGGTTGGAGTGTCCATCCCGTGACAGTAAATGGTCACATTCGTCCCGCCAACGAACAGGGCGTAGTTCCCATCACTCCTTGCTGCCGGGTTAACTGACTTCAGCTCAGCACATGTTGTTGGGAAGCAAGTCTTGATGGGACACTTCCTCCTTCGATTGGGCTTGTGATCCTTCGGACAGAAATTAGGACCAACCCTGTGGCTGTCTGATTTTCTTGCGCAGTAGACTCGACGTTTCTGGCGGACTTGCTTTCCACAGCGATTTGAAGGGCACGCTGACCACCCATCGATGTGCCACTTGTATGCTGAATTGCAATCAGAGTGGAAGCAGTAAGTGTATTCTTTCGGCTTTTCAATCCCGTCACAACCTGAAGAGATTGGGTCTGGATCAATCCATCCGAATTTATTGACACGGTGACAAGTCACGGTCCGCTGCTGAATCCCGTAGCCACATGGAATCGAACACTGCAAATAAATATTTTGCAATGAATTCAAGCTTGGTTTTGACATAAAGTCTAACCTCCGACCACTGTGTCGTAACCCACTGATGAGGACATGGAAACTTGGCACAAGCACGCTCTGCCTTGGGCTTTGTTTTGATGCTGCACTTTGTATCATTCACAATCGCTTCACTTCGTTGTTGGAGATCAATGGTCACTTCCATACAGTCGACGCTCCGCTTCTTCGTCCCTTTTCCACAGTGCTTGGAACACTAAAACCAAAAACCACACATAAAATCTACGCTATTTGAAAAAGTCTAAAATGGAGGTAGCGATTTTGTAACTGGCGTCGAACCGTACCTCCGTCCACACCCCAGTGACCCAGCGATATCTGACGCTAATTCGCATCTCATTCTCCTCCGTGCAAGGATCCTCATTACATTTCTGTGTTCCCAGTGGCTTCACTGCATTGTTACAAACAGAGTCAGGGAAGTTCTGCCCTGCGGAATCACGGCATTGAACTCTCCTTTCTTGCACTCCACCGCCACAGTCTGCAGTGCAATCAGACCAGGATCCAGTATGCCAAATTGGGCAGGGTTCTTGGGCACAGGTCCCACTGTTAGGTGGCTTCAGCCCAACATCGCAGTCGTTGCTTGCAGTTCCATTCTCAAATTGACAAACAACTTGACGCATCTTCGATCCACCACCGCAGAGCTGAGAGCATTTACTCCACGGCCCAGTTCGCCAAATACTGGCAGATCCAAACCCACGGTTGGATCGGGATCGGGGACTCATGTTTCCAGAAACAACGCACTTCCCCGTACACGGTTTGAACCGAAGCGGAGCTTCACCTCGACATTCAGAGTCAGGAAGGTGGGTTCGATCTGATAGAGAAAGGCATTCCACCGTCCGGTTTTCATAGCCCTGGAAAAAACCGCTTTCGTCACCTTTCCTCTTGGTTTCTGCCGGCCATTTTTACCTGATCACAAACTGTTGAATTACACTTGCCCCATGATCCCGAATGCCAAAAAGTTTGGTTCCGACAGTCCTGAATGCTCGGCGGTTTGATCCTTGGGCACTGGATGTCATCCACTTGTTGGCTTCCAGTGACACAAGTTACACGGCGTCGTCGCATTCGCTTTCCAAATGAATCAGTGTAGCACTGGAAAGGTGAAAGCAAAAAATTAGAGGCTGCATGGTTTGACATTCAAAGTTTGTCAACCAACTTCCGTCCATGATTCTGCTTTCCATTTGAACTTTGACTCTGCCACCAGTGGACTGCTTTGTGGGAACTCAATGTCATAGACCAACGCGTCAATGGAATTGTCCAGTTCCCCATCCCTGTATTTTGGATTTCCAACGCCAAAGGAGACATGACCGTACTTGGAATGTGGATACTTGTCACTTCCAATTAAATTTCGACTTCTATCAGGGACCGGAGTTGTCTAAACAAATCAAACATTTGAATTAGGAAAGACTCAACTAGCAGGTAAACTATCCACGGTGAATACCGAAGCCATCCTGCACTTGCCAAGATGGCATTGTTTTTCACTGTCAGGTTTTAGAAGGTTGTTCAAAATGCAAAACTTTTCTTCAACAACTTCGCGTTCTTTGTCACCAACACAAAAGACGCGACGGGTCATGACCCCGAGGTCACAGGATCGTGAACACTAGAAAAACAATAAGAAGGCAGCTGTAACTGATCAATTCCAAACTAATCCAAACTGTAAGTTATGTCTTCATTTCTAATGGCGTCTTACCGATGACCAATCTTCAACGTCCCACTGGACACAGGGGGGCCCTTCGCATTCTCTCTCCACCACCGGTTCAGGATCATTGTGGCAAAAGTCATGAGGCAAAATGGCCCCTCCAGGGTGTGCTTGATGACAGGCATAAAGTGCTCTGATGATCCCTTTACCACAAGTGGTTGAGCAAGGGCTCCACTGATCTACTCTCCACTTCCCGCAAGGCCCGTTATTAGTACATTTCCGATGCGTGTGAGGATCCCCGAGCCTCTCGCAGTGTCCAGAGTCAACGACGTTATCAAACGAATCGACGCAAGTTGACTGTCGACTTTGCGTCCCTTCTCCACACCTTGTAGAACAATCTGACCAAGAGGAATACTTCCATTTTGGCTTGTTGCAAGTCTCCGTACAAGGCTCGACATCCGATGGCTTGATCTCAAGATCACAAAATGCGTCTGAAACGACAGAGTAGTTGGCGCTGAACTGGCGGACGCAACGAACAATTAGATTCCTACGTCCAGTGCCGC
>VNWY01000971.1:0-23611 GCA_009869845.1 Pseudachorutes palmiensis | reverse complement strand
ATGATGATTTACATTAACTTTATGTTAATACAGTTTTAGGTTTACCTGACGTAAAAGACCCAGCATAAAGGCTTTGACAATGTGCTGGAGATTGGTACTTCCTTCAATTTTGGCGTACAAGTCTTTTATTCCGATTACTTCAGACATCGTCCGAATAGCCCTGTGGCACACCAACCCAAAGCCTTCAGGTTTCTTGTAAACGTATATCTTCGTTTGTCCGTAGGCACAAAAAAAATCATGAAGGACTGAAAAACAAAGGTGAGTTAAATATACGTTACTGCATGGACTTGAAATTAAAAATTACACGTATAAGGTAAAAGCCACACTTTACCTGTGTGATTATTGTATCGTTCAATGAATAATAGCTTCTGGCCTGCCCTATTTCTTGCCCGTTTAAGTGCCGCACGGCCGTCAGGATTCTTAGCAAAGGCAAAACCAGCTAAGCCGTTTTTATTCCCCGTAAAGGCCAGCACACTGTATCTTTTCTTTCTGCCAAAGTTTCCGTCCATACAAGTTACAGTTTTCATCTGACACCAAAACAAATGATTATTCCAAGTTTAAAAACAGAACCCAGAAATATACCTCCAGAATTTTAGTGTCAAAGCCATCAAAGGTGTCTAAACCAATCGGGTCTGGAGGTCCAACGCTCCTCCCATGCATCTTTGGACCTGACCATCCTCTTTCCAAAGGACTAAGTCTCAAGGGTTTGAATGCCCCCATTGTATCCCGCATCTTTATAATTCTAGCCTCTCTTTCTGTATCTGGCGGTAGTTCCTTCTGTTGTACCAAATCCCTTCCTTGCAGAACAGGTGCGTTCAAACCAGGCCATACCATGTTCACCTTTCCTAAAGAAAGTAGGAAAGTTTTTGTTAAACCAATCAACGTAGTCGTGATGATGAATTATTTACCGAATCCAATAACTTGTCCACGGTTCAAGTCTTTAGCAATCTTCCTTCCAGAACCTTTTCCACGACCCCGTTTCCTCCCAGCATTACTCACGCTGGTGACCCCCTTCCAAAGTTGTGCAGCGGTAACTAAAACAAAGTATAAATGCATGGCATTCAGGTTCATGACAGGGTCATTCCAGTTAGATGAATTACCTTTATTAAAAAAGCTTGTATTCCTTATTTGAATAGATGAAAGACCGCAACTCAGCAGTCCATTTGTGTCTTCGTATTTTATATGAAGTGGGTTCGGTTTGATCTGCTCCAATGTCCTGCACCCTCCAATGGACAGGTAATGTAAATTACGACACAGAATCTCTAGCTGGGAAGTCAGTGAGCCACCTATATCACAATTATACAAAAATGCAGCTGAGATTAATAACACAAGGTTACTAACCTTTGGCAAGGCACGATGCAGAAGAAGAGAACCGAAGCATATTGTTGTACCACCAAACGTCAAAGTTCCTTGTAGAGAATTTAACCCAAAAGGTTACACCGGCATCCCGGTAATTAAATCCTGCTGATTTCAATTTCTGATTTTATTTGCTTCAATTTATTTTGAGAAACCAACAAAGGGTTCCATGCACGGGCATCTCTCTATCTGGGAATCACCAGGGATGGGCGCTTCCTCGCAGTTGGCAAATGGATCTTTTTGACTTTGGTGTTTATCAATTATTGGACCAAAGCTTTAGTTATTGGGATATTATTCGACGTTGTATGATGACACATTGCCGGAAAATAGCAAGGGCAATGTTCTCCTGACATATCCGGCATACTTATCGCTTCGGCTTAGCTTTCTATGCAAATTGATGGCAACGATCAAATGTAACAATGATCTTTTATTTTAACAGACTTCGGTTGAACTCTGTCCAAATGAAAGTTCGAGGTTTGGAAGAACTACGACGACAACTAATCGAGTCTGGTATTGGTACGAATCTACTTTGACTGTTCGAACACATTTGAATACGTTCGAATACGTTCGAACACGTTTGAATACGTTTGAATACGTTTGAATACGTTTGAATACGTTCAAACACGTTTTAATACATGTTTGAATTACATTCAAACACGCAAATTCGTTCAAAAATCTGACTGGTAGTTACCAGCGATTTAATAGCAATGAATAACCTACTGCTTCCCCACTCAATTGAAATGTAAAAGGAAAATAATCTTAATTCTTTGACGTAAATCGATGTCTTGATAATGTGTGATTTATATAGTCCGGACAAATCCGGTTACATTACTTTATTAATTAAATGGAATAACTGTTACATTTTATATTTCTTTTTTGATGAATTTAGAACACCTTCTCTCTCTGGCTTTGCAGAAAGCATTCATGGGACTTTGAAAACTGCATGTTTATTAACCCTACAAAACTGTGCCAAACAAATATTATTTACAAACATGCACGGCAGGGCTCTTATCAAATTCATAAATGTTCTAGGAATGCAATGATGCATATTGATGGAAGAACATTAGAAATTCCTATTCGTCACAGTCGCAACACAACACAACTGAATTTGAATTATATTTCCCTGGAATTGTGCTACTGCATTAATTGGAATTCTATTTATGGGAAACGACTAGATGACTGGATCCTCAGTCGTGGACTGAAAGAGGACATTTGGAACAGCTTGTTTCTACTTTTCAACTGTTTTCTTGATTATGGGACAGGTTTTGATTTTTGTGCTTTTGGTTTTGTTAGGAGTTGAATGCAGAAGGTGTATTGTTAGCAATCCCAAGGCTGACCCTAACTGTCCTCCAGATGTTTGTCTACGGGTCAAGTGTGGAGTAAGAGAAGGCGAGTGCACTGGGAATGACGAAGAAGTTGTGGACAAAGCTGGGACGTGCAGATGCTGCAACGCATGCGTCAAGCTAATTGGTTTGAATTATTATAAATTAGGCTTGTTCACATTTAAAAAATTAACTTTTTCTTTTAGAGGAAGGAGAACCGTGTGTGAAACCAATAGGAAACCAAGTGGTTGGAATCCTTAATGTAATATTTATTAATAATTACAATTAACATCAAGTACATTCATTTGTTTGTCGAAATACGCAGGGTGTGCTCGTGAAATGTAGAGGGACACTGCAGTGCTCCAAAGCAGGAACGTGTGTGTCGAGGAATGGTTGAAATTCAACACTTGAAAGTTTAGTCAACAATTAAGCAGAATAATGATGAAATGTTAATGGAGTTACACACATTAAATCAATCTTATGTAAATCGTATGTAACCACTTTTTTTTTATAATCTTTTTGGATTTATTAGAAAATAAAAGAGAATAATTCGCCAGTAAGTTAAATGGTGACCCATATGAACATCTCAATTCAATTCTGACAGTACTATGAACATTTGACTAAATTCCCTCTGCGGAGTTATTCAAAACAGGAAGTCTAAGGATGGGGATAACTAAACTTCGACCCATGGTATCCTTCAGCTTTACACAGTTGCACATCTTGCTTTCTAAAACAAAACAAAAATCTAAACATCAGAAGGGAAGGGAACTGCGCGTGTTCACAGCAATACATCACTCCCAAAAATGTCTCTGTCTTTGCAGAAAACATTCATAGGACTTTGAAAACTGCAAAAAACAGCCCCAGGCTCTTTTTTGGATCCAGTGCTAGAATTTACTTGGTTTTCTGAAACTATTTGAGCGCATTGACGTCAACGGTTTTATGAGGAAACATAAACTGTGCTTAAACGACGGCAAAGAAGTTATATTCATAAACATGCACGCCATGGTTCATAGCAAATTCACAAAGGTTCCTGGAATTCAATGATGCACTTTATATTTATTATAAAGCGAATCGATGGGAGAACAACAAAATTATCTTCTACTTCAAACATTTATGCGCAAGCCGTTTTCTCAGAAATATATGACCAACAGGCTGTGGAATCGCGTCTCGGCTATTTTATTTCATTATATCACCGTGTGTCCGTGATATTTTCCTCTAGCTCCATAATCGGGGTATATAAGAGAGCTTAATTATTTCAGTGCTAACAGCATCGCATCGGTACTACTCTGAAATTACTACACAGTTAGACTAAACTGGTGAGTTAAAATTAATTTAGATAAACGTTTCAGCATCCAAGTCAAATAAATCATCGACATAAATACTGGCTTTCAGACTACAAAATGAACGGGAAACTCCTTGGCCTTGGACTTCTCATCGTGTTTGCTACAATGTTCATTGTTTCAACGGAATCCTGCTACGCAGGGATTGGTGGTTGCAACGACGGGAATTGCTATAAATCTGGTGGATACTGCACGAACCTGGGTTCACGAAAGCGCCCTATTTGTCGGTGTGTGCCTCGATCATCGGGATAATACTCCTGCCGCCAGGAGAGTCATATTTTCGCTAAACAAAAAATCAATTTATCCTTGATCTAAAAATTATTAATTATCGAAAAGCGCATTGAAAATGCGCACAAAATTTAGGCATGATTTTGGAATCTTCACATTGGAAACAGATTCCGTCTGATTTACACCCGATCCTGTAGTGAAATATGTTCTTGGAGTATCTTCTTGCGGGAAAAGATTTTGTTACAGAATACGAATCATTCTCCATTCAACTTTCTCCAGTTAATTAATCTAAGAGAGAAAAAGAAATAAATCTTCAGATTAGAATCCAAAAAACCAAAAACCCGAATTTTTTTTTACAAATAGCGCCAACACTGCCATGATGTTGCTCCAATGCTTGCTCGGTCATTTTTGGTATAATTTCCTTTCCCTTGCCTTTGACTTTCTTCATGTAATGAATTGCACACAATATTCTCATGGTCGTTTATCCGATTGGAATTGAATTAGAGACAGTTGAATTGGGAAATACCCGAGTTTTAAGAAGGAGTACTAATTAGTTCTACTGGATTTAATCTAAATGCTCCTTTCCATCAACCCATTACTTTATCCTCAGGAACTAATTAGCCAACTTGAATATAAAAGGGCCAACTCAAATACAAGTTGACATTACACATTCATCACAGCGAGTTTTAGCAACTTAAGCATCATCAATTCAAGAACAAACAACATGTCTCCTACTCTATTGGTAAATTCAATTATCATTAAATTATTTACAATGTTACACTTTTCCTAATCGTGTATAATTTGTCTTATAGGTTATGTTCCTGTCCGGGTATTTGGTGTGCTCGACAAATACCTTGCCTCTGGGTGACGCAGATCATGTTTCAGCTCCGGTTTTGCCAGCCACCAGCAATGGAACTTCAAACTCATCCTCAATCGGAAGTACCGCTACGGCCACCTTTGTCAATATTCCGAAGGAAAATCAAATAAGACACAGACGTTCATTGTTCTGTCCACCTCCGCAACCACAGACGATTATCATCAATAACCGCAACCAAGCCCAAAATGGCCTCTTTAGCAACCCCTTTTGCAGAAATCAACAACCATCAACAACGATTATCAACAACCGAAACGGCCAAAGAAATGGAGGTACCAATGGTGGAGCCACCGGAGGAACCACCGGAGGAGGCAACAACGGACCGCAACGTGGTGGTTAAGTAACTACAAATGCAATTGTAAACAATTTTGTTATACAATTTGGTTTTGAATAACAATAAAGATTGGCGAGCTTCTATTTGTAAACCTAATTTGGTTCCAACAAGTGTGCCAATTAGACCTGTTATTTGACCTTGTAGACACGGATGAACTAAGCACGAACACAATTAATTACAATTAATACAAGCAACGGGAAATAAGGTAGCTCGCATTGTTACAGCAAGAGCAGTTCAGCTTGTCTATTCTTAGGGTGTACACAAAATTAGCTAAACGGAGCCAATCACGGATAAGGGAGTTGAAGGTATCTTTATAATGGTGCTTTGGACGTTATAGGACGCACTTGGAATTTTTCCGTATGCGACCGTGACATAATGAACTAAAAGCTAATATATGGCTACAGCCCAAGCAATGAGACAGTACTTCTCTAATACAAAAGTAGAGATTCAAGTAATAGGGTTGCGTTTTACAAGCAGCTACAATGGTACTCGTAATTAGTTTATTATCGAAGATCGTGTAACCAACCCGTTCTTCGTTTTTCTCTCTAAAGAATAGCCTTTGGGTTCGACGGGTGTGCCGGACTTATTTTAATCTTGGCCTCCATGCTCCATGGGTAATTACTTCATGAACGGCTGCTAAGAAGGAATTTGGAACTGGGATAAACTTTGTTTCGAAAAGTTTAAGTTTATTGTTTCTCCATACGTATGGAGAAACAATAAACTTTTTACTCTCCAAGTATGCATACTTGGAGAGTAATGCATCGAGAATACATGAATGAATTGGAAATTCAAATACGTTGAAGTCCCCTTCAGTCGTTCATTCCGTCGTTCATTGCATGCAGCAATTAATTCTTTTAAGTTTTTAGATTTATTTTTCGTCAGTCAATCAATTTAGGAAGTTAATGCGAGGATTAACAAGTATCTTCACACAAAATCATAGTATAATTTATTCAGTGTTCAAATATTTGCTTAAACTTAACTGATTTTGTAGTTTGTGTACTGCAGCCAGCATAAGGTTTTAATACTATGGATTCCGAAATGAACTTATAATCTACATATTCCACACTGCTGTAGAACGCACTTAACTTTTAATGTTCTTGTCAATAATCCCTAAAAAGGCAAATCTTAAATGAAAAGCCATTACCGACAAATAAAGGCCATTCATTAAAACTTATTTCTTAAAAATGAAAATAAGTTTGATATTATGTACACTGGAACGGAATTACTCAAAACCATTGAATTAAATAACTACCGTTTGCATGAGTATTTTTCCGCGTTCCTTCATATGAATTGCCGAAAGGAAGCGCACTTAAATTGTTATGACTCAGGATGCGTTAAAATTGAAATTAGAAATAATAAATTGTTTTGATGGAGGGAGTGAAAGTTTCCACCCACTCACACTGCAATAAATTACAATTAATAAAATTGTGTCAAAATACCTATAAAGATTTATCTTTTATTCTTTGAGAATTGTCACAAACCCGTCAAGAAAACAAATCAACGATGCAGGCTTAATAAGCTTGAATTGAATTAAATGCATTTAACGTGTCTAAAAATACGCCAGTCCCGTCTGCAATCCATTTAAAAAGCCCAGACATCCTTAAAGATGTAGTCAAACTGGAACAAAGTGTTGCAAGATAAACAAGCGGAAGACGATGCTTTGATTATAGGATTTGGTCTTTATTTGTTTACAAGTGCGCACTTCTGTTTAAGAAAATTTGGCAAACAATCAAAATCCTAAAGGAAAAATTTGCAAAATGCGGATTCGAGTTCTGATTTGTTGCTTTGCCCTTCTGCAATTAGTGATTGTCGCTCATACCTTTGATTGTATCAAAAAGCAAAACGAAGTTGTTGTACGTGTATTAAAATTTCCAATTTTACACGCATTACGGAAGTACTCTTGTGAATTTAGGATACTGATCTGACAACGCCAAAAGAATGGATTGCGGATGCTATCAAATCGCACAACGAGTATCGTACCCTGCACAGTAAGCAAATTTTGGTTAAACTGCATAATTATTTTATTCTGGTATACATTCTTTGTTCTCATTAGATTCCGGTCCACTAGTATTCAACGCATCCGTAAGCTTTCTGCGATTAAGTACTACTTAGTATTTGGGCACAAATTAATTTCTTTTCCTGTATATGTTCTCCAAGCTTTGTCGCAGCGCACAGTGGACAGCTAATGCAAATCTGCAGCATTTCGTACCCTGCACAGTAAGCGAATTTTGGTTAAACTGCATAATTATTTTATTCTGGTATACATTCTTTGTTGTCATTAGATTCCGGTCCACTAGTATTCAACGCATCCGTAAGCTTTCTGAGATTAAGTACTAGTATTTTGGTACAAATTAATTTCTTTTCCTGTATATGTTCTCCAAGCTTTGTCGCAGCGCACAGTGGACAGCTAATGCAAATCTGCAGCATGGATTTGTTCACACCAGCAAAATGCCAGAAGGATACGCAATGAGCTGTGGCGAAAATTTATATACGACTTCTGGGAAGCTTAGAGACCATCCGGGAGCTGAACCTGTTGCTAATTGGTATTCGGAAGAAGCAGACTACGACTATGTCACCGGAAGATCAAAAGTTGTTGCAAGAGCAGTTGGTTAGATTAATCTTCTTAACCAAATGGGAGTTCACATTTTAATTTTTTTTAGGACACTTCACTCAGCTCGTTTGGAAAGCAGCTAAAGAGGTTTGCATCGCTTATGCTGCTGAAGGAAAGAAATTCTTTGTCGCTGCCCACTACTACCCCAAAGGTTTATATTTTAACTTAAAAACTTAAAACTAATTACCACTACTTATACTTAATTTCATTCAGGAAATATAAGGAAGCGCTACAACGACAATGTTGAGAAACCCGCAGGAACAACAGCCAAACCAAAACCAATTCCCAATCCATGGGTGAGCATTGAAAATAAATGTAACTCTAAACTTCATGACTTCAAAGGTTAAATTTTTAAGGTTCAAGTCGCATGCAAAAGACATGGCAGATCCGGAAGATACAAATGCGAATACAAAGGGTTCTTTGCAAAGCTTTCACCCAGGACCGAAGTTTCTCTAAACAAGAAAGAAGCTAAAAAGCTTATGGACAAGGTGATGCGATTGAATTCAATGTCAGCTTTCATCGAAGCTCCGGTAGACATATTATAAGACGATGCTTTGAATTATAATCAGTGTAGCAACTGCCCGTTGGCTATAGCTATTGGTATGCAGGAAATTAGACGAAATAAATAGACGTACGAGTGGAAATTCTCGTGCAATCTCATTGCATACCTACTTTTATTTATGTTATTAAAGCGTTTTCTGCGTCATATTTTTGGTTATGATTGAACATATGATGAACATATGATGAACATAATGACGAACATATGAAACTTTAAAACTCAATCAGCAAATAAGAAAATGAAGCATTTTATCTGTCAATATTAATGATGTAAGAAGTCATAGATATTTCCTAACCACTAGCTAACAAACTCTTCGTTGACATTGACTTTGGTGATAATGAATGCGCAGAGCTGATTTCTTTCTTGAGCAAACAACACGTGTGTGCGTGTGATCTATTTTCAGGGTCAAGAGCAGCTCCTTATAAAAGTCATTCCGAATTTCTACTTTCACCGAAAAATAGATTAGGCATATTTGACAGGATGGAAAGGCTAGATTCAAATTCTATAATTCCTACAGGAAAAGAAAGTGTTAATGTTAAAACTGGCAGTGTTAATGGACACACGAGATTAATTATACCATACAATTCTTGTGAGGCTAAAATGGAAAATTGTGACAATACGCTACTTCCAGTAACTCCAGAAAATTCAAAGTCTGAAAAGAAACCGGAACGCACAGGCTGGCAGCGTTATATTGGAATTTTATTAGGTATAACTTTGGTTTTTTTTAATTTGAAATATTTTAACGAGTTTATTGACATGTTCTTCTATATGTTTTCTAGCATTTGGTTCCTGTCTATCATTCAGCCTTTGCATGGTCATCGTCAAATATCTTAACCATAAAATACATGCGTCATCATTCGGAGTTTACCGTTTTCTCGGGGTTTTATTTTCAATTCCGATTCTTCTTTACTACAGAACAGTCAAGAAAGTTAAACTATTAGATCCAATTTGGCCTCTCACTCGTGATAAACCCGAAAATATAAAAACTGCAGTTATCCTACTGGTAATTAAAAAAATACATGCCAAGTGTTGTCATTTAAATTGTTCCAGAGAAAGCTAGGATAAGCAGATGACTTTCCCTTCCAGATCCGAGGGATTGCTGGATGCTCAGCTATTTTACTCCAGTATTCTTCCGTAACTTATATATCCATTGCCAGTGCCACTACTATTACATTTAGTACACCAATATTTGTTGGACGTAAATTGCTACTTAATTTTAATTATATTTACTCTTATTTTGATAAATTCTCTTTTTCCAAAAATTAGTTTTCGCGTGGATTTGTCTCGGTGAAAAGTGTAGCATTGTCCAAACAGTTGCTGGTTGGTGAAATAATGTAATTTGTTGTCTATTTTAAATGCTGCTGACATAATTTTAAATTTTTTTTTCTGAACACGCAGCTATAATCACGTTCGCTGGCGTCGTTGTCACTTCTGGCGTAATACCAGGCGTTACGAAGAGTCTTGAGATCCTAGAATGATAACCTTGTAAGATTAAAATCTAACCTGTATTCATGTTTAAACTAAAATTAACTTGTGTTTATATTCACATTTTGTAGATTGGCGGCACTCTGGCTCTCGGATCAATGTTTTTCGCTACGGCAGTTTTCATCATCCTTCGATACTTGCGGCGCGTCCATTTCAGCGTCGTGACCACATCTTTTGGAATCATTGGGCTAATTCAGTCTTCAATTGTGTGCGCCGTTGTTGTGCCGATTTGATGTACCTGACACGTTTTGGGAATGGATTTTAGTTATTGGAATCGGGCTCTTAACATTGTTCAGTCAAACACTTATGACATGCGCTTTGAAGTTTGAAGATGCAGGTGAGACTGAAGCGTTCATTGAACAAAGACGTGCTAAAAAGTGGTAACATGACTTTTCCTTAGGGCCAATTTCACTTGTCCGGACTGCTGATGTGGTAAATAGTAGAGGCTGTTAATTGTAACAAAATGATCTGGAACTAAAAATTTTATTAATTTTTGGCAGGTCTTCGCATTTATTTGGCAGTATGTTTTTCTCGGAACAGTCCCGGACGTGTACTCCAGCGTTGGGGCATTGATTGTTTGCATTGGAGTGGGACTCATTGCATTTCGGAAATATCTATCAACGCTTCCTCCAGAGCATTCCAATAGAAGGAGATGGGCTCTGCTGTTAAAATGAAATTAACTTTATTATTATTAGAATATTAACGTATTCACAGAAAGACATCGAACTTTAGCTTATGTTGATATTTCAAGACAATCGGCAGCTCAAACAATACAACTGACTGTTGATTATAACCTAAATGAAATAGACAAATGAAATAGGCAATAAAATGAATTCCATTTGTAAATATTTATTTCAAGGAATGCGCACATGCAATAAAACCGTGTTCGTAGCAAAACTCATCTGGTAATCCTGAAATGGTGAAGGAAATGTTTCTCTTGATTTGAAAGAGACAATGAGCACAAGGCAAGGATCAATGTGTTATTTTGAAAACGGAAAATCGGAAGAGATGGCACAGACGAAGATGATGTTATATACAAAATATTCTAAAAATAGTTGTTGGATGATGGTTCTTTCTTTGGTGGGATTTTGCCTGAGTGTATAATCTAGTCATGTCCTTCGTTGCTGATTTTCAAAGCAGAGCCAGTATCAAAATTTGAGTCATAGTGGAAAAATATAAGTGCAAACAGATTGTTGGCAACTTGGGAATCTACGGATGATCCTAAAGTTAAGATGGCGAGTATAGATCTTCACAAAATTCCAAACTTCCGCATACCAACAGTAAGATATAAGAATGCTTGAATTCATTTTATACTTTATTAATTTTCTTTTATTTTCAGATTGACCTCGAAGCTGAGTTTGATGTTTTGCAAATAGTTGGTGAAGGATGGTTTACCAAAGTGTTCCTTGTCGAACATCGAAAAACTCGAAATGAATTTGTACTCAAGGGAATTCCAAAGGAATCGACGACTACAGAGGAATTCCTACGGGAGTTTCATTTGAGCTATGCATTGAGTGCAAGATCCAGCGGAAAGTTCTTGGTGAAAACGTTTGATATTTTATTCGCGGCTGAGAGTTGCTACTTCTTCGCACAAGAATTTGCACAATTTGGTGATTTGTCGTCCAATATTTCCGATATCGGCATAGGTGAAATCTATACAAAGAAAGTCGGGAGACAGCTTGCCTTGGCCTTGGATTTCCTTCATGACCAGGGAATAGTTCATAGAGATGTCAAGTTGGACAATATTTTAATCTTCAGTAGCGATTTCTCAAGGATTAAATTGGCAGACTTTGGATCCTGCTGCCACATTGGATCATCAGTCACTCGCTTCAACGAATGGGTTCCACAGACGCCTCCAGAGATTCTTAACACTCCCCAAGATACGCCATATACAGTCCAATTTGCACTGGACACGTGGCAATATGGAATCCTCATCTTCCTCTGTCTCACAGGTTTGGTTCTGATTCTGTTTCACAGCGCATGCGCCTGACTTCTTTGGTGAATCTTGCCTCCAATAGTGTTTTGATTTACCTCAATGTTGTTTTTAGGTTGCATCCCTTGGCAAAAAGCAGATCGTCACTCTGATCCAAAGTTTGAGGCATTCGACCTCTGGTTCAAAAGTCGAATTATGCGAACTCCGAAACCGTTCAAAATACTGTCGAAGAAAGGACGCCGACTCTTCAGAAAGCTTCTCGAAATTAATCCAGACAAACGAATTGGTCAAGGCTTGAGTGAAGAAGTTGACAAATACTTGGTCGATAAGTGGCTTTCAAAACTTCCTGAGCGATCCACGGACGAAGAAGACTTGGCAACAAACGCTTCAATGCTGAGTTTCCATTCTTCGTTGACGGATAAGAATCGACTTCTCGGAACACTAACAAGGTTTGGCGTGGAGACGACCGTTGATAGAGATCTGAAGAAAGATCGAATTAAGGAGTGGGTGGCCACCAGCACAGTTCTGGAAGAAGATGAAGCCGAAGTTGACGAGGATGACGAATAATGCTTTGCTTACGTAAAATCGTACTCTACTTGATTTGATAACTGAACAGTTTTAGCTAAATCAAATCGCATATCATCTACAGTTTAAAACATAAGTTGGTAATTTATTTTTAATTAAAGCTTGAAAACGGGGGAAAAATCAGAAGTTTATTTTAGTTAACAAAAACAGAGTTAATTTTGTCCCCCACCTAGATGTTTGTAATTTTTCCAATTTCCACTTTTGTGTGCTTTCACTGGCGTATGAATCAGAAGGGTTTTCCCAGTAGGAATCGCTAATAGCTTGGATAATTCGTGAAAACGAAGTATCTGGTTCAAAGTTTCTGAACTTTGTAATGAACGCCGAAGGTATTCCATTAATAATAAAATACACCCAAATGCAAAGGAATGCTAAACCAGTAGTCACTGCAAAAGCTATCCACGTAAGAATTTTATATTCTACGATAAACTCCTCAAAAATATCAATGATGCTCCGCTCCATGCTTTATTTCAAACTGAAGGATTTCTTTTATGGCAATGCTAACTACAATTGAGCACAAAAATAATTTGCGAATTGTGTTTCTCGGTCAATAAGTTGCAGATAGTCCATACAGCGGGTGACCCTGTGGTCCATAAATCCCACTGAACCCAAAATTTGCATAATTGTAAGCCCGCCCAAAGTATCCGTGGTATCCTGCGGAGTAGGTATGATAAATTGAAGGAGTGTGAACTTGCGGAGTACCAAGTCCGTAGCGATCGGAAGAGTAAGTCAAGCGGTAATTGGTCGGAGCGTAGTGACTCTGAAGAGGATGAGCTTCACCTGCAATTAAAGTGGCGACACAGACTGACGAAAACAACAGGAACAGTAAACACTATGCAAATTGAAGTCAATTTTAGAATTAGCTCAAATGGAAATGGTGATTTATTTTACTTACATGTTCCACCATTTTTCTTGGAAGCAGGCAATTGCGCCAATGGGAATATGAAAACTGGAAAAGTTTGTATTCTTTTCAAGTGTATTTTATAACATAAATTAGAAACAATGACCATTGTCTTTCAAATTTATCCTTGACTGATCATCAGTGGAAATTAGCAAGGACGACCTCTTGTAATCAACACAAAGGCATAAGGGCATAGGGAAGCGTAACAGAAAGTTCCGGCAAACCAGTTACATTCAAACTCCATAAGCCTTGATATTTTGGCAATGTCAACTACCGGAAACAGAAGTTGAAACATAAAATATTGTTTACTCTTTAATGAATTTCCGGTTTCTTATTCGAGTATCCCAGTGAGGACAAATTAGTCTGACTCAAGGATTTACTTAATCAGTGATTTCATCGAATATGTAACGTACCACATCGGAATTAAAAAAACCCACCAACTTGAACTTGAACACGAAAGTAATTTTTTAATTCCTGTTCCCAATAGTTGCTACCTTTTCTTGCAGTATCTTTAGTTAAAATATCTTAAATAAATCAACCTAATAAAGAATTATAGTGCATCAATCCTTTGTGAAAAGTATCATATCCGCATAAGGTAATTTTTATTTTCGATTGAATCACTTTTGATTTTGAGAAATGTAATAATTTCCAGCGACCGGAGCTTTAGCCAGATTGTAGGTATCAAGAAAATCCCTCAACAAAAATCCCAAAACATAATCGACGCCGTCGAATTCCGTGTACTTCAGAGTAGTCACATCAATCTTTCCTCCAAGTTGTTCAAAAACTAGAGTAACGTAACGATGTTTACCCGTTCCGGGTGGCGGGGAAGACCCGAAGTAAGCAATGAGAGTGTCTCCTTTGCTCATGTCATGCGCAGGGATGTTAGTCACCAACCAATGAACAGCACTGCGATACGTCGGTTCAGCACGGCTGATCGCGTCAGGATCTGTTTAAAAAAATACGTTAATTCATACACAACATGAATGCAGCATTGACATAAGTGCCTTACCTAACATCAGTAAAGTATAGAATGCACCACTCTTGGTCTCCCATGGAGTAATTTCTGGTTTCATTTTTGTTTGCTCAGGAGTAATCTCTTGTCCAGGATTATAGAAAAATGTCTTTGTATGTCAATAGTAATTGATTTTGTGGTGGAACATCTAGAATATCTCCCACAATTAGATCGTCCTTGAATATCCTCTGCACGTTATTTGCATCCATTTGAGACGTTGTAGCCTAACAAATGTTTCAAAAAAATCATAAGTCCCTATTTTAAGTAAAATCGTATTACAAAACTCAAATCTAAGCAAACTTGAATCTCCTTAAAAATGTCACTAAAGATTTAAAATTCGACAACAAATAATTATTTTGCTTAACTCCTTACGTATTTGTTGTGAATAAAAGACTTCAATAAACGCACTGATTTGACAGTGGAACACAATTCTCTTCTTTTATTCACACTTAAGAATTGCATCATTGCGAGGGAAATTTTATTTGCTTTGTATCCTGATTAAATTGATTAGATTTAGTAAATGGCATAACTCAATTACGTTTATTTTTTGGGCCTAAAGCCTTATGCAAGAGAAATAACGTCGTCAGTCAGTTTTCAAGTGGTGTTTGTCCGATTTAATTCCAATCATGAGAGGAAACCGTGGTAGGATTGATAGTGGGGCTAAAGCTGTAAAGCGGTATTCGGGAACACGGGACAGCATTGTTGCTCATTTGGCTTATAGCCGAAATATAAACGAACTTTTGATGCAATTAAAAACCCTAATATTATGAACGATATTTATTGAGCAACCCTTTCAGACCTACGGGTGCTGAACTATTTGGAATTTTGAGTAACTAAGGTGCTTGAATTATTACCAAAGTGCTAGTATAACTATTGTTGAATAAAGTTTTTTAAAACTATCAGAATATTTGGAGACAGTTTGATTTCCAGAGTCTGTTTTAGCTTTAACAATTCTGGCTTATGCCAACATAGTCTCTACATATTTAATTAAGTTGTCAATGATTTTACTAGAATTAGAAGGAATAGCTCGTGCAGTTATAACTTCTGTTGCAAGATTAACATTATTGTAGTACATCGCTACCAATGCTCCCGACCCTGCCATTGCTGCACCAACGGCTGCTCCACCCCAAAGCCATTTCTTGTGTTTAGAATAAAACTTCCATAGTTTTTCTTCAAGCAATTCTTTCTTGTACCAAAGGATGTTCGAGATTGCCATTTTCTTGCACTGTATCAACCACTTAATCTGGGCTTTCTTGTACCAAATGGCGTCTTTAAGTTGCGCTAATTTCCATTTGATAGAGTCCTTGATCTTCTCTTTTTTCCATTTAATCTTTTCTTTGAGTTCTTTAAGTTTCTTGAATTTCTTTTTCTTGCTTTTCTTCTTAGGATAAGGTTTCTGAGGCTTTTTGTGTTTCTTATATTTGTCCATGTGATACCCTGTATGTTGAGCCTTCATGTATTTGTGGTAATGATCATGCATGTCATGATCTTTCTTAGAGTCATCCTTATATTTCTTTTGGTAATATTTCATGTCTGGATATTTGTACTTGTTGTGTTGCTGTCTTCCGTGTCTTGGGTACTCATACCTGTTGTGATACTGTGTTCCACTGTCATATGCATTATCGTTTAAACTTTCATACCCAGTCATCAATCCTTCATATGGAATAACTGGATGTAGATATTCTTCAGAAGGAGAAGTATATTCAACTCGCTGGCTCATTCTATTCCAGTCTTCAAAACCATTTGGTCTGATGGCAGTGTCCTGCGCATTCAAGTAACAAAATGTAAGAATTTTTAAATTGGACAATATTAGTTTTAATTTTACCGAGTTTTGGGGTTTATCAAGCGTAACAAAGTTGAAGTCATTTGGTCGAGAATCCATAATATCGGTTGTGTCATCCCATTGGTCGAAGGATCCTGAGAACAACTGCCTAGGGGTCTGGGCACTGGAATCTTGAAATCTAAACTTCGGGAGGCTCACATTTCTTAGTAGAGTTTCGGTTGGTATGCGTGTTTCATTGGGTGTCACAATGGGAAAACTAATTCCTGCCAAATAATTTGCTACTAATTTGCTGTCATTTGGGAGCAGAAAATATTGGGATTGGTTGTTGATATCTTCGTCAATGGCATTGCCTGAATTTTTTGAGTTGAGGGTGACGATTCGGTCGAAATGTAAAAGTGTTCCATTAGCGTTGAGTGTGCCTTGAAATCGTGTAAATTGAGTCAATGCGGAAAATCCGTTTTTACTTTTGAAATTGAGAACACCGAAAATTACTAATAACCCGGATATGCACGACACTAGGAGAATTTTGTGCTTCTTTCGCTCTACTTCGGGGGCTGCTTCCATTTTGGATGTCACCTATTCAATTCAGCTTATACACTTTTTGTGCAAACCTTTGCAAATACTAGCTTCTCAGATACTGTTAACTTGAATTCTAAAAATTATTTGAACAGATTAGAGTGCACGTTAAACATGCCCGACACCAAAAATCACATTCAGACTAAAATATGGCAAAACAATTTATGTTGAATTGGTGAAACCACCATGGTTTCACTCAGTGGAACTTAAATCACTGAATGGGAAAACAGAAAATCAAAATGCACAATTGAATCCATCTGTCACGGGAAATTGTATAAAAAAAGAAGGATAAGACAAACGAGCAACCTGGCGTGGTTCCAGTTATATCATAAATCATAAAGTTATTGTTGAGATGAATTTCATTATTAATTTCATGATGTAATAAAGGCTCCGTTTTATGGTTTCTTAAGGCTCGGTTTGTTTCCCTGAAAATAATTCACCTCTCCTCTGACTCCGTAATTTACGTTATGTTCGTTTGCACAACCAAAAAGCCAATGCCAAAAGAATTTTGCAAAATAAAGGAGATTCATTGTTACTTGTTCCGTCGTTCAGATCATATCGTTGAATTTTTCAATGAATCTCTCTTGTCGTGTTATCTTTCTCTATTTGCTGGTAACTCATCTGAGAGGTTTCCCAATTAACCATGGAGCCGATTCAGGTAATCAAGTATTTTTAGCAGCCTTAAGTGCTTGTGGCGCAGTCGCAGTCGAAAGTCGTGCGCACACTTATCTCTGTTTTACGTGCTGCGATCTAGCGGAAATTACTGTACATTTGGGTTTAAAATGGAAAATTCTGTGTTTTCTAGAGACCTTTGGAACAATTATTTCAAATACTTCAGAAGCCAGCAGCAATACAACAACTGCTGGACAGCGAAGTACAACTTTTAAAATGCGGAATATATTGCTGAAAAAAATACTGTCACACCTTGAATCAAGCAGGTTGAACGTTTTGGAGAAGGAGGCGAACATGCCTCGAAATACGAAGAACAAATTGGAGCCAGCAGCAGAAGATGATGATTTGCTGCAAACTTCGTTACTTTTGAAACGGCTTGGAGACAATTCATTTGACAAAGCTGTTCCGTACATCAACTATTCACTCACGACGCCTAGAAATACAATTATTATAAGTGGTGGAGGTGTAATGGTTGCTTCTAACGTTGTTGTTGGTGAACCAACCACATTACCCCCAATAGTGAACTGCGACGAAATCAACTATCAGAAGCATTTTCTTCAAAATCAAACTGGAGTTGTGAATCAAGATGGTACGCAATGTTCACCACCTGAACCACCTGTATTGCATCATCCTTCATATTATTACGAGATCTTAGGAAACCCTACCACTCCAGAACAGGACCAGCAACAGAATTCTTCGACGACTGTTGACGTTCTTCCTGTCACAACTACACTATCCCCCTACCATGGTTTTGACTTTTTATTCTATGAAGATGACTCTGATGATTCGGAGACGCCGCCACTGATCCTCACATTACTGGAGTACTTTACCCCTTCGGAAGATGGAGATCCAACTTATGACCCAATAAATACGCTAATTGGGCTACGACTTCAACTTGTAAAATTCATAACTGGATTCAGTCGTTTAAAAAAAGGTGTCAAACTTATAAGTATACTTAATATTACTATTTTAATCGTAATACTAGGAATGGGGCTTTACAAGTTACTGTTGCCTATTCTTTTTGGGGCACTTTTTGTTGCTCTTCTCGTTTCATTAACATATGGAAGGACGAAACCGTCAAAACCAAGGGTAAGAAAGAATATGAAATATCTCACAGATCACGTGCTAAGGCTTATCTCCGAAGCAAATATGTTGTATGGCGAGTAACCTGTTTTTTAATGGCGATAACAATTAACTGAATAAATTACTAGCACTAATAAATAAAAACTATAGCCAAACTGAAATTAAATTCCTCAATACCTACTACGAGCCAGTCTATACATGTGTCAAACTTCGATTTTTCAGTGTTAGCGTAGCATGAATAGATCCAAAAGAGCAAGTAGACTGAAAATTTGCAGAAACTAACACAAGGGTCGTTGAAAGTACTCTTACTTGCAATTTGCAAAGATTAATACAAAAGTGTCAATTAAAATGCGAACAATTTTCCCATTATAGTGAGCTACTTATGCCATGTTAGTTAGACACTAATAGGGTTACAGTACTGTCTAGTACACGATATATTATATTTAAATACGTCTCTCGTTTAAACGATCCGTATGGTCCGATGGTTGTTTCAACCTTGCGTAAGCCATGTATAGACTTTTGCACGACGATATCTTGGGCTTTACCTCCGGGTTTTCCGAAGTGGTAATAATTATTCATACTAATATGATGAAAGTACTCTGCATGCGAAGCCATGTCTCTTGAGACCATGTATAAACCTGACATCAACAGCCCAAACGAACCAAGTTGCGGCAGAGACACTAGAATTGGTTGATTTCCCAGGCCACGAATCAATACGAAGCTTATAAATGTTAAAATCAAAGAACCTAAAGAAATAATTGCAGGTAACGCAATTTGGACAGAACGGTTAGCAAGTTGACTTAATAGTTGAACGCACTTCATGTGCTTGATAAGGGCACCTTCCTTCCCCATCCAATCTTGTTTCCTGTAGCAAATTGTTTCAATAAACAAAATTATGAAACCACCAAGATTGAATATTACACCAAGACTTACAGAGTATCTTGTAGTAAATCTTTAAATCCGTGTGCAATTTGTACAAAAGTGACAAGGTAAACTCCAGTATTTGTCACGAGTACTACAAACATGTAATACTGGACGAAACCTCCAATGAAAAGTTGGAAAATTCCGTCATAGCCTCCTGAGCAATTGCACAGAAGCTCTGTTACATGAGCTACACTCATTCGGCAATCCCAAAGTGACCCAAGCGTCCTCGAAAGGATCACTTGCACTTGAAACNGAACGAGCATTTCCCTATCCCCAACACTAAGAAGCAACCTCTAGTCTTACCGAGTTGTATCTCTATGCTTGAAACAGGATAACCAGACTGCATCCGATCTCTTTTTCTTCAAACATTTTTTTCAATATTTCGGGACCACCACATCTAGCTAAAAATACGAGTAAAAATGGAATCTCAAATACAATATTTACGCGCTTGGTAAGCGCGTAAAGTGACTTACCAATGTAGCGCTTGGAATACTGCCTACACTGATTGAGAAAAACAATAAACTCGTCATGATAATAAATGTTGTTCAGTTGAATACTTAGTACTCCTATGGCTAAAGTTAACACATAAAACTGATTTGCATGCACGGCGTTTTTGAAATTGAACCTTTCGAGAATGAGTTGTGAACCAATTTCAAGAAAGAGTAACGTTGTTACGAAAGTCAAAAAACAAATTGAAAAGCACCAGAAAATAAGTCTACGCCACCCAGATTTTTGACATACGCCATACTTGTTGACATGGAATGGAAATGCCCCGTGAAAACTTCCAAAGTTAATCCAAGTATTAAGAATAATTGAGATTCTATTTGTATACATCTTGAAACTGGGATTCACACTTCTCAGCCTACGTAAGTGAATCAACAATGACAGGAATCCTCGGTATTGCCCGGGACTAGCTTTTGCTGATTCACTTTGTCTGCCTAGAAGTCGTCACTTTTACTGTTAGCTTTTGTATCGTGAGTCTGCAAAATAAGCATTTTGTTTTGGATTCTTTGTTTATTTAAGGGATAGATAGAAGCTTCATTTGTTCGGGGGTTGCGACTTTATTGAAAACAAATAATTTTTTAATCATACCCATTACCTTTGTCAAACTTAAATAAACGCCAATAGTCATTAAATTTTTCTAGAGTTTTTGATATTTCATTCCATTGGACCCCGTCTTGAGCTCCACCCATAGATTTCTCCAAGTTCCAGCCATGGAAGATTTAAAGTATTTAAAGCTTGTAAAAGTAGACATCGAACATCCAAAGAATAAGTTTTGGTAAACAACATAAGTTTAGATAGCATGAGGAAAAATTAGGTTTGTGGATTGGACTTCCTATTCGTTTGGCAGTGCCCCAAATATTCAAAACCGTATTTGGCAGAGGGGTTTGGTTCAACAGTTAACCTTCTGCTAAGGTCTTAAAATACCTTGTAATGGCAAAACCTGGGGTTGAGCGGACGGAAGACTTTAAAATTTCACGCCGCTGGTTAAGAAATCATAAGCACTAATAATACTGTATTTGTGAATTCATGAACAAGTGTACCAAACATAAAACTAAACTTATTGACCGTAATTTAGCCTCTTGGTGACTCATCCGCTTAATATGCGAATTGAACATCAGAGAACTAGTTTATTTTATATTTGTATTAAACTGGCGCATTGACAAAGCCTAGAACTTATGCCAAGAAGAAATACGGCCGTTGGTTCTGATAATATTTCTACCCTTGTTTCTAACTTGGAAATTGTAAAACAAACTAATTAATCATAAGTGCAACAACTCAACTCAGTGAATGAAATTCAATCTTCTAAGCCAGCCATTTAAATAATCATGAACATATTTGTTCTAACATCTAATGTAAAATATACCCAATTGAAATGTATAAAATACATAAGGCAGTATTTAGGTGGCATCGAATTGAATTTATGCTATGAGGTAGTGAAATGAAATGTCATACTGTCAATACAATGTGAAATAAAGTCAACTATGCTACTTACTTGCAAGGTTAGTAATAACGTATTTGAAACTGGAGTTACACGTTTGAAACCTCGCAGTATTAGCCAAGTAACAGGACAGTGTGGAAGCAATATCATGAAGAGAATACCATCCATCTTAACTTCCTTTTTCGACGCCTCTGTTTCTCCGCTTGATTTTTACCAGCAGTTACATGGGTATACATGGACCTTCCCTTTGGAATGGCATCCTGATACTCAACATTTTAGCGTCCACACTCGCCTAGGGGAAAGCAAAGTGTGGCACTTTATGACCATCTTCATCGTAGGCTCCTAGGACTGGGGTCTTGCTTTCTAGTTTTTCTGCGCGAACTCATGCTTGGCAGCAACCCACAATCTCCACCTATTGAAGCTACGATACTTATGGCCCTTGAGGCCATATGTGGTTACTTCACACTTCACAGCAGTTGGGTATTCGTGGCATACGCGGAAGAAGCAGTAATGGCTGTCGAAAACCTCAATTCCTTGTATTCCGTCCGTAAGTTCCAGTAGTTTGTTGTGGGCTTCTAATTTACGAAACCCATGCCATGTGTATTGAAATAATATTGAAATAATAATCCCAGGGCTACCATCACTCAGAGCTGGAGCATCTTTTAACTACAATTTGATGGAACTAGGAATGAAAAGCTTCTCGGCTTACGGAGTATTTGCACCGTATCTAATTGCCTTGTAGTGATGTCATGTGATCCGTTCAAGTATTCGTTCCAAATTCTGTTTCCACTCGGATGGGACGAGAGATGGTGGTCCATGCTGATATTTATTCGCTTCTTCCTGTCTCTTGCTTGCCTAATTTCCTTTGCTCGTCTTGTAATCCTCAGCGGTTTATTCTTGTTCACAATCGAACAGTCGATGTGCAAATACATTACGAACATACTTATGGATTTAACTACAATACAAGATCTTACCCTTAACTTCTCTTCTTTCAAACGAATCCAAATTTTGGCCGATGTTGGAAGCAATTTTACTAACAACAGTCTACTCACCCTTTTTATCATATTCTTTGGACGCATCGTTGGACAGGATGTTATTTGTGTTCGCTTTTCCCGGATATTGCCCCTGTCTTTTATTATGGTGCTTGGGTTACTCTCATTTATTGTAAAGTTCCTTGTTGTTGCTGGCCTTACACCTCTGCCGATCAACATCCACCAGCTCTCGCAATCTGTTCTGGATAACATGAAAGCATCCTTATCGTACTGCAATTCCAGTATTGAAAAGACGATACTTCACTCACGGTTGAAACACTTAAGACCAATTACGCTTAAGGCATCCATTGGGTCCAGCAAGCTGCTATCGATTTCAAAGCAAACTATGTGTGAATACAACTATAATGTAGTTATCTATACTATTAATGGAATTCTCTCGGTTAAACCTACAATTGCCTAATTGCTTTAATTGATTGGCTTATGATTTTCATAGGAATATTTTAAGGATGTTAAAGAAACCTCCAATGTGTGGTGAAATCTAATGCCATTGTCCGATGTTGCTAAACTGGTCAATTAATAAAATAATTTACGATTAGTCTACTAATTCGTTGCAGAACTATTCTAATTGTGTGGAATAAAGAGCTCTTCATATTCACTACTTACAAACAATCCATACGGGCCTAACGCATCATATTCCAGGAGACATCTTGTGACTATCATTAAATTACAATGAAATGCTCAAATCGGAAGGATATTTGGAATTAATGGGCAATGCTTTTAATTTTAACATAGTATATGTCAATCAAAAGTCTTCTCAAGAAATTAATCAGTTGGTTCGTAATCTTCTGTTTGTCCAAAAACAGCGAATGGTCCGAATATTGGAAGGACCTTAAACGCATCCGATTTCAAATATTCGGCGACGCCTTTTAGAGCTTCGACTCGTTTCAGATAAGCCACCAACGTCGGGAATTTGTTGATATGAGTTGGTAGAAACAAGCGACGTTGCATATCCAAGATGTCGTAGGCGTAGAAATCGGCATAAGTGATTTCATTTCCACCCACCCACTCATCGCTTCCAAGGAATTTTGCAATGGGGGACAAC